>JAGFNQ010002738.1:52179-132443 GCA_024364735.1 Boesenbergia rotunda | reverse complement strand
TAACTCCTGTTGATCCCAATATCCAGGTGATTTCTCCAATACACTAAGCTCTCCGTCCATCATCCTTGACATTCTGTCAGCTGATCAAAATCTCACCACTTCAATTACCGACCCATCCTCTCCACCACTGACATTGTTCTGCCAGACAATTGGCTTTGTCTTCCTCTCTTACTGCTTGTAATGCCATCTCCCTTTTCCCTAGACTTGCTGGAGGGATAAAACTCAAGTTGTAGCTTCAGTGTGGGATGAGATTCAAATTCAACAGTATTCCTCCTAGAAAAAAGGTTAAAAGGGTCTGCATGGCCACAAACAATTATGGTGGAGCTTTTTGTGCTAGTTAGATTGAGAAGATTCTTGTGGCTAATAGAGGAGAAATCGTTGTAGTCAGCAGAGCAAGCTATGAAGCTTGCCAATGAATTTAAATTGGTACTCACTCGTGATCAACAGATCAAGGCAACTGCAGGTGAAGAGGGCATTGAGTGTGTTAGCTAAAGAACAGAAGAGTTTGTCAAGTTACTGCAACAAGCTAAGCATGAGGCACAAGTTACATTCGGAAATGACTGAGTTTATTTGAAGAAACAAGCATACATCCAAGGCATGTTGAGTTTCTGGTTCTTGCTGAGTGTGGAAATCTCATCCATTTTGGATTGTAAGCGAGTATTCATAAGGAGAAATCAAAAGCTTCTAGAGGAAGTTCCATCTTGGGTGACTACTAGAACTCAAGCGAGTGGCCATGGCAAAATTCTCCAACCAACATGAGTGCTGAAGTGGGGAAGGATTTTACAAGGGGTGTGTCAGCTCTTTATTATTTATTTAATATGAGATTTAATAGGTGTAATAAAAAAATTGTATAATTGATAGGGATATAATGTGGATATGAGATGAATAAAATGATGACTAGATAAATAGAGAAGTCTGTGACTAACAGATACCTGACAGAGTTTTAACAGTGTGATATATTTGTTACAATTTAATAAAGCCTATAATAAATTAGTTATTTTAGAAAGTTCATGATAGATTTGTTAAAATGTGAAGTTCTTGATAGATTTAGTAATTAACCCTGGGAACATTTCCATTTCATTTATTTTATCATCTTTTTTATTTTGCAGCAAAAAAAACATTATTTTATCATCTTGGGTTTACATATTAAATGTGACAAGCAAAATTACATGGTCGATGTATCAAACCATAGCAAAACCAGTAAAAATTGAAAAAGAAAAAATTTCTTTTTCCGGTTTCCTAAAGTAACACAGACTTCTTGGCTCAAATATAATAACCAATAAACCATTAGGCATTCAAGTTTAGTTATAAAAAAATGACCATCTTGGAATAAAGATTAACAATTCAACAGTACTTAAAAACCTGAAAACCAGTTCTCCCATCAAATAAGCTTATTGGAATTGATTTCCATGCATCAAATACCTTGAATTGTTTTCGTGACTCAGCCTCTAGTTGCAAATAGAATTGTCTCTCCTCTTGCGAAAAATCAAGCTTTTCAAGGAAAATCGATTTTGGAGGTAGTTTAAGAATTGGCTCCCCATTAATTAGTGTACCTAGTCGATACAATTAGTCATCAGTCAACACCAACAAGCAATTGTGGCAGCGAAAAGCCAAACAATATACTGAAGTCACTTAATTATTTCCTTTCATTTGGAAGGGAAAGGTTAAAGTAGTTAAAAAAAAGAGCAAAAACATGATAAAACAAGGAACGGAACTGATATAGAAAAGTAATTACTTCACCTAATGTTATATCTAAAATTCCGAATATTAGCAGTCATAGAGCTTTGCACCTCGTGAAGAAGATTATGATGCTAGAACAAAAAACTAACAGTGACAGAAGAGAAAACAGAATTAGCACACTTAACCTAAAATTTTAATTGCACTTATATTAAACATATGTTTCTCTATTATCAAATGATAAGGCAACAAAAAAAGGCAGCAAAAGTATTAATTTACTGAAAAAAATATAAAAAGAGAAAAAGAAGTGATCCCATTAGTGATTGAATCTAATGTATAATCTAAAACTAAATTTAAATGCCACTAATACCTTTGGTACGACGAAGCAGTATAGCTTTAAAGACAGCCCGAAGCTTCTTATATCCACTGCTTGCATTTGTAGAAATTGGGTATTTTATAGAGGCACAAAATGAACTATAGTCATCATAAGGATCATACTTCAAGAAGCGGAAGTAGCTATAGAGGTCATCGATTGAATTCTGCATCGGTGTCCCTGATAAGCACCATCTTCTTTTAGCACGAAGACCAGAACAAGATCTAGACACCAGTGTTTTGTGATTTTTTATTATTTGAACCTCATCTAGTATAATCCTGAACCACCGAACTCTTGCAAGGGGACCACTGTCAAGATCATGCTGCGAATTTTTCTTTCTTTTCCCTTTTCTCTTCTGCTTTTTCCCTTTTTTGGGAACTGCCTTCCTTTTTTTATTGCAAGTGATCTGATCCTTTTCATCATCAGCAGCCCATAAATGAGTTGGTACTTCATGAGTAACAATTGAATAGGTCGTTAGAACAACATGATACTCTGTTAACTCCATAGGATCTTTTGTCCTTGCACCTCCATGGTATATTAGAACAGACAACTTTGCACTTTCAGGAACTTTCTCATCTAGCTCTTGAGCCCATTGTCGAAGAACACTAGCAGGGCATACAACAAGAGTACCAGCAGCCGGTTTCGAGTTTTGGGATGATGAGTGTACACGTGAATTAGTCATTCTCTCAGTTTGCTGCTTTGACTTAGCCAAATCGCTTGCCCCATCCTCATCCTCATCCTCATCCTCATCTAGATTTAATGTTTCTGGCATGATACAACTAGAATTGGCAGATGTGAATTTCAACTGTTCAGTCATTTGCTTTTGTATTAGAGAAATCATCGATATCGTCTTACCAAGGCCCTGTTACAACAACGGCAAGGAATCTTTCATGTATTTCTACATTGGTAAACAAAGTAATAATCATGTATACTATCTGAAACATAAGAGGTTGATTCCCTCAAGAAAGACCTGATCATCAGCAAGTATTCCGCCTGTACAATGTACACTATTCTCCTTTTGAACCATCCAAGCCAAGGCTATTTTCTATTACACGTGATGGTGAGAAATCAAAGATTATAATTGAGGAAAAATTTACTACATGATTAAGAAGAACTACCTGGTGCTTTAGGAGAGGGACAGCCAACAGAGTGTTTGGCAGATCATCTTCAAACTTTGGTTGATCAAGGTTCTGCAACAAAAAAATGAAACTAGATTGTTTCAGGAATTTGAGATATTTAAATTATCCTGGATCTGAACATAACACAAAATATATCAAAGAAAAGACTGGACTTTTAAGTAAAATGAGCCACATAGGTAACAAATTTGATCTCTGAACCTAAGTTTCACTCGAATATTGCACAATAGAACACTTTGACGACCCCCTCTCCCATTCACACTCTTGAACCCATTGTAAGCTGCATCAAGTCAGCTTAAATAGAAAGAATAAGAAAAACCTCGTGGCGACATTTTGTTGATAAAACTTAAGAACAGAGTATATGCTCGATATGATCTATATTTGAATATGATATATTACAATTTTCATCACCAGTTATGGCCTTGCATTAAAGGTATAAGAATATATGAAAAAGAAGTGTTTCTTAATGTGCAGTGATCACAATAAATAGATAAGAACATGAAGGCCAACAATTGAGCCACAGAATAAAGCTGTTCAAAAGAAGAAGCACCAGTTTTCCATATCTGTGAGAAGATGGCATGCAGAAGTGGCTGCCCCCATTTTCTCTAATAGGTGGCATATTTGTCCATTTGATGGCAAACACCTTCATGATGATAATGATGATTGTTTGTTTGGCAGCTAATAAAAGCTGAGTTGTGAAAGAAAAAGGATTCATGCATTATGTTGACTTGCATTTAAGCATTAATCTTGATATTATTATTTGAGGATACAGACAACAAGTATAATTATACTAAAGCCATATTTGCTTGTAAGTGTGGTTGTGATGAAGCATAGATTTTATTTGCCAGATAGAAGAGATGCTAGAGTTATGCAGATTTCTTTCAGCATACGTCAAGCAGCTACTTTGCATAGGAATATGTTGACTTTTCCTAGACTCGGGGTGGCTTGGAAGAGAATCTGAAAGGTAACTGCTGAGCTTCAGCCATAAAATCAGTGAATGGAAGATTTCATAAACACATCAGCCAACCTATGCAAAATTAGAAGAGGTTTGAAGAAGCATCAAGAAAAGTAAAGAAAAGGAACCTAGAAAACTTGGATGATTTTCCTTTTAAAGCAAATTCCATCTAACCCTAAAAAAGTATGGATTTCGTATTCTGAAAGAAGCTTCTTTTCATCCAAATGTAACCCCAACATGTGATTGATGGAGAAACCAAAGCAAATTTCCTATAAATACTTGGTCAACAGATTTCCAAATATTGAACTAAACAGAATTGCATTTGTTCATGATGACACACATGCACACGAGGGGCATACTAGATGAAAAGAAACACCTGCAATGCCTCTTGATATATATGCCTCTCATCACGAATGTGCCTATCATCTCCCATTCCCAAGCGCTTTTGTCCATTGCTTGTTCCTGGTTGCTGTATAATGTTGGCTGATCTTTCATGGAATGAAGAAGGCAGCAGCCGATATGAAATGTCGCTTGCAAGCAAATGTTTAGTGCCTGTCCATTAAAGAGTAGAAAGTTATTAATACATTAAAGAATCAGGTAATACTGTCATTTGTAGACCCAATCCAATGACGACAAAAATTGTGCATTAGCAAGTAGAAATCACCTATATTCTCCACTGAAGGTTTCATCTTGGTATGGGATTTTACTTCTACAAATGCTGGTGGCTGAAACCTTGTTGAATTATCCATTGAGTTTCCTCCAACGAAAGATGAACGTAGAACCTTTCCACCAACAAGTCGTTTATAATTTCCTAAGTTAGGTTTAAATACAGATCTGGAAACATTTCCCATGAAAGAAGATGGAAGAATCCTCCGACTAGGTTGAGCAGAAGCATCCATATTCATAACCAGCTTACAAGTTATTGCCTCAGATTCAGGATATGACAAGGGGCAGGACTCGGTATCTTTGACTAGTCTCCTTGGAGGATCAAGGTTTCCAATAGATTGGATGTTCAGTTCCTCTCTTCCATCATTGACTGGCTGTTCAGGTTGTTCACATCCTGCACCGCCCATTCTTCTACTTCTACACTATTTCCTGCAATTGCTCAAGATATATTAGAAGACAATGTGATGCCTACATGAGGCAGCGATGCAATCAATCTATGATCATAATTAGCTCAGTAAAGAATCTGAACCCCACTTGATGAGACATTATTCCCTGTGTCAAAAGTTTGTGAATATTTTGATTTATCAGTCATGCAATCAACATAATTTTTTGACTCCTTTGTGTTTAAACTCCAAACAATTCCGATTGTGGAGAACCTCAGAAAGCATTAAACCCCTTTAACTCCAACCCCCAAAACCCCTTAACAAAAAAAAGAGTATAAACCTTGAATTACAAACAGTTCAATGCCTGACCATGGGATTGACTATCTTATTCTCCCAAGTTCAGCAATTAGGTTAAAATAAGATGATTAGGTCAAAAACTATCCACGCCCATACGATTGCAGGACAGCAGATGATACCAGGTTTGAACCAAAAACCTGATTCAGGTGACAAATATGTCAGGCTTGAACAAACAATGTAGATTCGTATCAATATCCAAGAATGCGTGCTAACAAGAACTAGCGAGAATAGAATCAGAGATTCAGGTATTGGAGGAAGATAAAACGACAACGAATTATAAAACAAATTAATAAATTGTAAAAGAACATTTGAGAAATCACTATACCAGTAACAGAACTAAATTTATCAAAAGCTAAATTTTGGATGAAAAGCCTTACAATCTAGTGGCAGGATGAAATTCCAACCAAAAAAAAGAAATGAGCAGCCTATACATCCAAAGTAACGTGTACTTCTAATGTACAGATTAATTACGGTTTCGAACCTAACACTGGCATTTGAATCACACATTTTGCTTCAACTTGTCCGAGAAGATACTCTTTCCGACGAAAGCGAAATTTCAATTGCCAGCGCCAAGGATAGAAGAAAAGAGATTAGAGGTACCTTTCAAATCTGTAGCACCAATGGCGACTGGAATCGGATGTCAGCCAAACTCGGCCAGTACCTTCGCTAAACCCTAAAATCAAATGTAAACCCTGAAAGAAACGGACGGAAGGGAAGCAGAGAGAAGAAGAAAAGTTCGCGAGTGTTCGGTCTTGACGGACGAATGGCAATTCAAGTGCAGACGGCCTTTAAAATTTCATTTGCCAGGACCCTTCGAATTAAAAAAAAAAATATTACACAAGATATCAAATGAATCTGAGATTATGAATCCGACCTCACCAATTTTTTATTCATCATCAAAATAAATTTAAAAACGTTCATAATAAACGATTTAAAATTTTAATGAATGTTTGATTTATTTTATTTTTTATTTTTATTTTACAGAAAATCATATTTTTTAATTTTCTAAAAAATAATTTTTTTTAATTCTCCAATTTTCCAGAAAACACTATATTTTTTCTGAAAAATAAAGTTAAAAAATACAAACCAACCATGTTTTTCAGAAAATCATATTTTTTACAGAAAATGAAAATGAAAAATAAACTAGAAAATACAAATCAAACGCTCCCTTAGTATCTCAGGATTCGCGTCCCAAAAATCCCTACCCCTTCAAATTAAATTAAACACAAAATATTCCTGTAAATGTTAACACGTTACTCAACGTCCACTTCTTTATATATACTCTATTGGTAAATTATCTAAACTCTTGAACATCAAACTCCACTTCTTTTCAGTTTCTCTGTAACTTCAAAATTTATTCACGTTCTCTACGTATAAATCTTTCTTTGTTTCAATTATATTTCAAATCTCTATACACATCAATTTATTTAATTATTCTCTTTTTTATAGATAAAAATATTAAATGAAATATATTAAAATTTAATATATTTGCTATCAAATTAAATATGATTTTTTAACCTATGTCTTTGATTATTTTTTATAAATATAAAAAGAATCTAAAAATAATAATTTAATATCATTTAATTATAATCAAGTATATTTTTTATCTAATATTAGTTTTTTCTTAACCAATTAATTCGGAGCTTATACCAATCGATTACTCCGAATTGGATAGATTATATTTTATTTTAATTTTTTATCTAAAAAATAAGAGTAATTAAGTAAATAAAATCTATTACAATGTTGAAACAAATATATAAATGATTTTTTTTACATAGAAACTAAGGAGAACGTTTGATGATTGAAATTTTAGAACAATTTACTAATACGTTATTCCAATTGTCTTTCTTATTATTATTTTTTTAAATAAAAAGAAAAACTACCTACGCCGCCTTTTAATTTTGATGATTATGATTTAAAATATGATATGGATGATTTTTTTAATCCTGATATTTATTTTTTATCGTCCGATTAATTTTAAAAGTATCCAACTCTACCAAAGTTTCCATCCATCAAGATAAATTTAAAAATACAAATAATAATCCACACAATGAATTAAATTTAAACATGAAAGATGAATTTTTTACGCTTCAATTTGAATATCTGTAATTTTCTTGAGAGAAAAGGGAATATGTGTAAATGTAATTGAAAAATGATAGGGAGAGTAAAAATTGGAGAGTGAAAGGCAAAGTGAATGACATGACATTTTGGCAAAGTGAATGACGTGCCACTTTGCATGCAGCGATCTCCGACAGGTTCACCGTGACTCCCAGGGTATAGTTTGATTCGGGACGGCGGTCGAAGACCGCCGATGGTATCCAAGCGATAATCGGACGCGTGCATGTAAAGTGTCACTGATCCGGGCGAGTGGTTTTTGGAGGGGATTGGAGGCCCGGTCGGGTTCGATCAAGCATGACCCAGGTCAAGGAAGGGTAAGCCGGGTTGTCCTCGGTCTCATAGGCGGGGCGTGGGTCTTAGCGGGAAGAATGGAGGTCGAGGTAGACAAGGCCCCGGTTCGGGATCAAATTCACTCGGGGTCGGTCACTCGAGGTCAGGCGCTCGGGGTCGGTCACCCGAGGTCAAACGCTCGGGGTCGGTCACCCGAGGTCGGGCGCTCGGGGTCGGGAGTCCTTAACCGAACACCAAGGGATGGATGTGCTTTATGTCACCCGAGCCAACCGAACAATTAGAGGACCACCTCTGTAGTAATAATATAACAGACCTCTGATATAATCATCACCTGACAGAGCCGCCTGACAGAGCCGTCGAGCGTTAATGAGAGTCAGAGGAGGCAGTTTTGGTAGGGTGTCAGGCGGTTGTGGCAGTCTCACAAGGTTAATAAAGCTGCTACAGGTTCAGTCTGCCAACTGATCATTCCTTAATGGGACAGGACAGCTTTGACATGGCAGAGAGCTTCCCTTCCCCTATATAAACCCCTCTTGGGGCTCCAATGGAGGGATTGCTGCCACTTGCAACCATCACCCCCATCTCGTAAGCCCTATTTGAGCCCGAGTCCGACCCCCGAGTTACAGCAGACCTGGTCGTCGTGGCCAGACCGAGTCATTCGAGTGAGAACCGGTCTTCGCTTGTCAACAGGATCAAATTTGGCGCACCCTTGGACGCTTCCGTACTAATCTCTCGGAAGCCAGCTGCTCCACCTCTTCCTCTTCTGCTTGTCCGGCTGACCCTTCATCTATGACCTGAGGAACCGCGTCTGGATCCTCGACCGGGAGGTCGTCCACTGAGTCTTCGTCCCCGGCCTCGCGTCGCTCAGGAGCAGTGGCAGCGTTTACGGGCGGCACCGCTCGGTCGGCCGCCAGCTTTGCTGCCAAAGCCTCCATGGTTTCTTCCTCCAAAGCCTATGCATCAGTAACCCGGGCTGCGTACATGGTTTCAGCTGCACCATGGAGAGAATTTTAGTTAGCAATAACAAATTTATGAACCGAGTAGGAACTTACCAAGGGTGCCGGGTAACTCCACCGGAATCTGACTCAGCTGAAAGAGATATAACATCCCCTCGATCAGCAGCTTGCCTGCATGGTAACGAGTTCCCCCGAGCTTCGAGAAGGCAAATTGATAGCCTGGTTCTGAGCGAAGATTCTTGGACACTGGAGGTTGGGTGGGAAGGTCTTCTACCCACTCGGTGGGCCAGGTCGGGGTTGGGGCAGACTTAATATAAAAGAAGTGGGGCTTCCAACCTTTGTTGGAAGAAGGGACTTTTGACGCGATCCAGAAAATTTTTCAGAAAAACTCAAATTGAAATTAGAAGGTTAAATCGCTTTGAAACTTAAGTTTTAGGGGTTGATTTGCGAATATGCATTAATTGTTAAGGGTGGATGTGAGATTAGTCAAACATTGAGGGACTTTTTTTTGTAAAAAGCCACCCATTATAAACCCTTTCTTTGCGTCGCGTGCCCTAGCCAACAGCTCCGATTGTTCCTCCCCTCTCTTCCGCCCGAGCCATCTCTTTCTCCCTTCCTCGTCGCCGTGCCACCCATCCTCGAGGCCAATCACGATCGACCATCGTCGGAGCGCCGTCGACCACTATCACTCACCTTGTGCCACAGGGATCGGTAGGCAAGGAGGGAGGTTGATTCCAAGCCACCGACGAGTTCATCGTGCTGTCGGAGCCCCACCTGAGCTTGGGGTCGATCCAGGGTTTTGGCCGGCGGGGCATCAGGTCGGTGGCTTGGAGTTGTTCCATCAACAAGGGTTGAGGCTTGTGATGCTCTCCCAATGCTTCCACTGTGCGCTCGAATTGGCTAAGTTCTGGCCACGACAAAGCTGTTGATCAGGGCAAGCTAATGAATGTGACATCCTTGCAACCCCGTCTCTCCTCCTTGCGCCAGTGCACTCTGCCATACACTCTATTTTGGAGCTGGGAAGGAGGCCTTGGCTTCGGATCTCTAGGAAGTTGAGGTAAGGGTTGCTATCTGGCCTAGTGTTTGGATGAACTGAGAATTCACATTAGGTTTCGTGACATATTCTTGGATTAGGATCTTGTTTTGCTAAGATGCTACTATTGAATTAATTGCTGATTGGTGTTGCTGTGGGTTGGATCTGGAATTGCTGACTGAATTGATTGTGTATGGGTTGTAGAGGTCACCGTGAGCTTCACTGCTTGGTGGAGTTTTCTTTCAGCTTGCTGTTTGTGTCGGCAGTTGGAACCGGGGATAAGAGGTAAGGCGTTTGAATTGCTAATGATTAAGTTGTAGATCTTAGAATGACTCCATCTCAATTTTGTTGAGAATTTTTGTCTTGTTCTGGAATTTGTGATCTGCTCAGGGGGTTTTAGATTTGTTCCTATTGCCTTGGCTTGGCATTAGTATTCGAATACAGGTCTATGAATGTTGTGGATATCAAATTGATCTGTTGAGACCCGTTCTTGGGGGAGCTTTAGGGTTGTGTTGGAGGAATTTTTGTTTATAATGATCGAGGTGGATCAGTAGAGGGAATGGTGTGTTTTTTTAGGACTTTATCCAGGGTTAGGTTAGGATTAAACCTAATCATAACTATTTGGAGTGTTTAAGAACCTATCATCTAATTAGACGTAATGAAATGGAAAAGATGATTAGGTTAACCCTAGTTGGTTTAGGGATTTATTAGCTAGTTACTATTTCTATGTAATAGCTAATGAAATACATTCTTGATACAGGAGCTTGATTGGATTATTGGCGGGTGGTTCTATCTCATTTGATACGGACTTCATTTACTTGGAGGCGGGTACCCCTGACTTATCTTTTTAGATATTATCTTACTACTATGCATAGTTTGTTATAGATAATAGTAAGTTTATACGTTGTACCTGCCTTTGTGTATTATGATCAGATATATGTTGTTAAGATGACTCCTGTTTAGTTCTATACAGTCTCGATATTTGCCATGCATTCATATATGCTCAGATATGATGGTAGGTCACTTAGTATCTGTAGTTGTATTGATTCTTAGATATACCTTGGATGGATACCTAAGGTAGAATGGTTAGATATGGATACATGTGTTTGACCTATACCTTTCTTACCGGCCTATGGTTGAAGATCTGATTAGTAAGGAGGGTGTCGTTAGCATACTTTACCCTCTAGGTTGTATACTGAGCTGTAGGCTCTGTATGATTGCATACTGGCGATCATCGGCTCCCCTAGGGTCTGAGCCTGTCGCGCAGTCAAGTTTCCCGTATTGATTGAGCTATTAGCATGATGCTATGATCATGATGGAGACCATCGGCTCCCCTGAGGTCTGAGCCCGTCCCCAGTCATGTTTGAGGTTACATATTGCATTGTCACAGGTGCTGGGCATCATATTTGCATAGTCACAGGTGCTGGGCTACATATTGCATTGCCACAGGTGTTGGGCATCATATTTGCATAGCCACAGGTGCTGGCTGGGCTACATATTGCATCCGCCACAGGTGTTAGGCGTCATATTTGCATAGTCACTGGTGTTGGGCTACATATTGCATCCGCCACAGGTGCTAGGCGTCATATTTGCATAGCCACAGATGCTGGGCTACATACTTGCATTGCCACAGGTGCTGGGCATCATATTTGCATAGCCACGAGTGTTGGGCTTCATATGTTGTAGGCCACAAGTGTTTTGGCTTCTTTAGGCAACCATGAGTGGTTGGCATATCTGTTTCCTGTTCACCCGACCGCCGGTCCGGTGGTGGCTGAGGTGCGTACAGAACATATCGTTGTACTATGTGTATAGGATGCATTGCACCTTTGTTGGTGCTTGTTGCGTTTGAGTGCTATATATGTTTGACATGCACTTACAGGTGACATACACATTTGGATTGTGTATCATTCTTGAGGTTATATAGAGGATTGATTACACTTACCTGCAGGATAGATGGACTCTGGTATGTATTTCACCCTTAGTCTCTAGATATGCTTTATCCTCTATACTCGAGACTGTATCAGCGTGATTCTTATTGTTATTTATAGCTTGCTGTGCATATATGCTTCTGGTATCCGCTGAGTTTATTTGGACTCACCCCCGTTGCCCATATTTTTGTTTCCAGGATGATTGGTCGTCAGAAGAGCCCCAGTTGCCAGTCCCAGGTCCTTACGACTCCAGTGATGGATGCTTCCGCGTAGTTCTCTTTTCGTTGCGCCTTATGATTTGGTTTGGATTTGTTTTATGTCGTGGAACTTGTATCACATTTTATTTGTCTTGGTAGTGTATTTTTGAGTCCTCTGATGGACTATGTGTTTGTTGTTTTGTTGTAAGTCGGACCGGTCCGCAGTCAGGTATGATTTACTTTGTGTTATGGTTATGTTTTATCTTGATTTTGAGGCCTGAGGCCAAATTATTATCTGCGTGTGTTGTTTGGATACTGTTTGTATATGTAAATTGTCCGCCGGTCAGGGGAGATGCTATCCGATTTTATATTGGAACAGCGGCTCCTGGGTCTCGGGGCGTGACAAATCTCTCGGAAGCCAGCTGCTCCACCTCTTCCTCTTCTGCTTGTCTGGCTGACCCTTCATCTACGACCTAAGGAACCGCGTCTGGATCCTCGACCGGGAGGTCGTCCGCTGAGTCGTCGTCCCTGGCCTCGCGTTGCTTTGGAGCAGGGGCCGCGTTTACGGGCGGCACCGCTCGGTCGGCCGCCAGCTTTGCTACCAAAGCCTCCATGGCTTCTTCCTCCAAAGCCTATGCATCAGTAACCCGGGCTACGTACATGGTTTCAGCTGCACCAGGGAGAGAATTTTAGTTAGCATTAACAAATTTATGAACCGAGTAGGAACTTACCAAGGGTGTCGGGTAACTCCGCCGGAATCTGACTCAGCTGAAAGAGATATAACATGCCCTCGATTAGCAGCTTGCCCGCATGGTAGCGGGTTCCCTCGAGCTTCGAGAAGGCAAATTGATAGCCTGGTTCTGAGCGAAGATTCTTGGACACTGGAGGTTGGGTGGGAAGGTCTTCTACCCACTCGGTGGGCCAGGTCAGGGGTGGGGTAGACTTAATATAAAAGAAGTGGGACTTCCAACCTTTGTTGGAAGAAGGGACTTTCTCCAAAAAGACCGACTTGATCCGGGCTTGGAAATAGAAGTTCCCGGGCTCTTGCTTTTTGAGGTAATAGAAGTAGTTAAATACTCGGGGCTCTAGGAGAACCTCATAGGCTGTGAAAAGGATCGCTGTACCACACAGGATCCTAATCGAGTTGGGTGTCAATTGGGACAGAGATACTTGGAAGTATCGACAAACCTCACGGAAGAACGGGTGAAGAGGAAAGCGTAACCCGGCCAGTAATTGATCGGAGAAAATGGTGAAGTAATCTAAGGGAGGTCCGTGGGGGCAGTCCCGACAGCCAGGGAGAGCCAGTAAGTGGTCCTCGGGTATCTGGTAATATATGCGTAGGGTTTCTAGATGACCTAAGATTAATGATGAACGAGTGTTTAAATACCACGGTTCGGCCAGAGCAAATGACTCGGCCATCGAGATGAGGTTGGGAAATACAAAGCAAAGACTCGACAGAGGAAAGGAATACCTAAGGAACGAGGTTCGCCGGAAACACTGATCGCCGGAGCTCAAGGAGGTCGGGCGGCGGAGGTCGGACGAGAGCAGGAGGAAAAGCAGAGGTTAAAGTAAAGAAGGGTAAAATAAGGGGTCAAGCCTATTTATACTGCAGGCAAAGTGAGGAGGGTCGTCGGATGCAGAAGAAGAAAAGGGCGGGCTCAGATCTTAACCGTCTGTTCCCGACCCTTCCCGAGGTCTCGAAGCTTCTCTTCGACGCCACACGGGCCATGCCGATGACGCCTCAATGTCACAAGCTCCCAGGTGGGAGGTGACACGTGGCTCCGCATTAATGAGCGATTTGATGGCAAATTTGGCATTTAAAGATAAAGATTAGGAGTATTACGCGATGTTCGGGAAGGCGAAGAGGAGTTTGGCCGACTGGTCCAGGAGCCTAGTCAGTTGGACTATGCGCCTCCTTCGATTAGACTTGAAGGGGAGTCTTGTGATCGGGGGCGAGTGGTTTTTGGAGGGGATTGGAGGCCCGGTCGAGTTCGATCAAGCATGACCCGGGTCAAGAAAGGGTAAGCTGGGTTGTCCTCGGTCACATGGGCCGGGCCTGGGTCTTAGCTGGAAGAATGGAGGTCGAGGTAGACAAGGCCCCGGTTCGGGATCAAATTCACTCGGGGTCGGTCACCCGAGGTCAGGCGCTCGGGGTCGGTCACCCGAGGTCAGGCGCTCGGGGTCGGTCACTCGAGGTCAGGCGCTCGGGGTCGGTCACCCGAGCTCAGGCGCTCGGGGTCGGTCACCCGAGGTCGGGTGCTCGGGGTCGGCCACCCGAGGTCGAGCGCTTGGGGTCGGTCACTCAAGGTCGACCGCTCAGGGTCGGGAGTCCTTAGCCGAACACCCAGGGATGGATGTGCTTTATGCCACCCAAGCCGACCGAACAATTAGAGGACCACCTCTCCAGTAATAATATAATAGACCTCTAACATAATCATCACCTGACAGAGCCGCCGAGCGTTAATGAGAGTCAGAGGAGGCAGTTTTGGCAGGGTGTCAGGCGGTTGTGGCAGTTTCACAAGGTTAATAAAGCTGCTACAGGTTCAGTTTGCCAACTGATCATTCCTTAATGGGACAGGACAGCTCTGACATGGCAGAGAGCTTCCCTTCTCCTATATAAACCCCTCTTGGGGCTCCAATGGAGGGATTGCTGCCACTTGCAACCATCACCCCCATCTCGTAAGCCCTATTTGAGCTCGAGTCCGACCCCCGAGTTACAGCAGACCGGATTGTCTTGGTCAGACCGAATCATCCGACTTATGAAAAAATTTTAATGACAGACAAGATAAAACAAGAAAATATATATGAAAACTTATTTTAATAATTAACATTTTCAAGTCCGCTATCTAGTAAGGAGAAAAATTATCGATAATATATCGCAATTGAGTTTTGAACTTCAAATTCTTAACTTAAGACCAGAAGACCTAACCAATTCTATCTCTAAAGACAAGTCCAGTCACCTAAATAATGAAATGGAATACGATTGTTAAATCCTTAATATATCGAAAGATATATACGCAAATATCAAAAAGAATTATTATTATTATTATTTTAATCAGAAATACTCATTTTTTAATTTTAATCAAAAATATCTTATCCACTAATAATTTATGTATAATTATTTAATTATCATTATTCCTATTATTATCTTCTTTCATATCGATATCACATTGCAGTAGTAACAATTATGAATTTGATTTACTCACTTAATATTTATATTATATCGATATCACATTGCAGTAGTAACAATTATGAATTTGATTTACTCACTTAACATTTATATTATAGTAATTTCAGTTCAATAATTACTAGAATAGGTCCGATTTATTTGAGATTTAATGTGATGGGAGTTTGAGAATGATCCTATCAACAAGTGGAGAGGATTTTCGCTCAGATGACCGGATTAGATAGAAGAGTTGTTGTGGCTCTTATGGGAGTGGAATTACAGAAAGCTAGGGGAGGATGAAAAATTTCTTCAGTAGAATCCTCATTCTGAAGCACCAAATGAGCCTTATATAGGGAAGGAGGACCCCTGTCTTGTATGGGTTGTCTTGTCTCATTAAAGTCAATCTTCTGACATGATCCCCTGGCAGCCTTAGGAGGCGTTTAGTTTACTTCATTTTCTATTTTCTCATTTTTTGAAAAATGACTTTATTTTATTCTCTAATTTTCCATAAAACGTTATATTTTTTCTGAAAAATAAGACTGAAAAATACAAACCAAACACGTTTTCCAGAAAATCACATTTTCTACGAAAAATGAAAATGAAAAATAAGCAAACCAAATGCCCCCTAATTTTCCTGAGGGGCTGGCCTGGCCGCCAATAGGTCTATTTCAGGCTGTCATTTTTGTCCTCATTGATGTTTGGGGCTCACAGGATAATGACAGATGTCTTTTTCTCATAATGAGGGAATATGTCTGTATCTGAAGGAGTCTAATCTAATTGAATGACTTGGATAATGTAGTCACCCCAGCTTGTCTTATTATGTAGCTGTGAACCCATCTAGATCTAGCCCGCCGATCGAAAGTGGACACTCGGAGGGGCTTGGTCACTCGGCTTGTCAACGACCTTTGGCTAGGCAAGTTGCCTGAGTGGGTTCAGCCGTTTCTGGTACCTGTCCATCCGATCGGCCAACCGGGTAGGCCAGACCGGACAGTCGGCCACATGCCGAGAGTCATTCAAGGTGGAGTGTGATTTCATTGGCAGAGCGATCGAGCTATCCGATCGGGGATTTCCTACCGGGACCGTCCGTCCGGAGGTCAACTACACCTTCGGTACCCTTCAAGGGAGTCGTGTTTCCTGACCGCCCTACTGAACCTTCTCGGTCGGGTTCAGCTGACCGACTTCATCCGACTGGCTATCGCCAACCGAATGAGCCCCGTACAACTCCAAGCGCATTCCTCAGGCAAGGTTAACATCTTCTGCGCCCGACTATTCTTATCCCGATCGGACCCCCCACCGGGCTAACTCCCAACCGGATCATAGAACAACTGTATCATTTCAATTTTCATTAAGCCTTTCGTATTTAGAAATTTCATATTTGTTTATATTTTCCATCCAAATAATTATATCCTAAATGATTGGAAAAGGATAATTAGTGAAGGTTATTTATATTCTTTGGGGAAGGAGGGCATAATTAATCAGAGATGAAGACTAAACTTGCAGCTGTTGCTCTTCATATGGATCTGCTGACCAGCGTCTAAGCTATCGACCACCAAGCTACACCTTACCCACGATACCACCTCCCACAGCTTCGCCGCTCCGACCACCGTCACCCTCACCGGCACCTCCCCCTCGAACTCCAGCGGCACCGTCTTCTCCTCCTCCTGCCGCCGCAGCTCCTCGGCCCCCGCCCTTCCCAGCTCCACCGCCTCCCTCGCCGCCAATGCCACCATCAGCACCGACGTGTTGCGGTGCCCCTGGCAGAACGCCGGCAGCGCCCCCTCGCACAGGGTTTGGCCCGAGTAGAGGACGCGCAAGCGCGAGCCGCGGCCGTAGCAGATGCCGAGCCCCTTGTTGGGGTTCGACGCAGTTACCGTCACGTCGAAGGCGGCGCGCACGGTGCCGGTCTTGGACATGTCGAAGGAGGTGACTTGGAAGCGGTCGACCGAGTAGGCCGGCAGCATGGGGTCGAGGGCGAGGTAGGAGATGCCGAGCGCGGCGGCCAGGAGTACGAGGACGCAGGCGGCGCAGCAGAAGCACCGACAGCAGCAACGGCGGCAGCGGCCGAGCCTCTTCTCGGATGGTGCTGTGAGAGTGGGAGAGATTGCGGCGGCGGCGGCGGCGGCCTTTTCTGATATTGGGGACTTGCCAGAAATGATCGACGGCGGCGACTCAACGTCCATCATCATCGGATGTACTCGTTTTTTATCGGCCATGGAGATTTGATCGATCGCATAGATGCTGCTTCGAGTTATTAGATTCGATCACACTGCACGGAGTATTTATACCGTCGACGGAGGAATTAATGGCGATAATAAATTCAAATCGGATTAAATTATGCTAAAGAATTCTGAACTTGCTTCGATATATCAGAAAAATCGATCAACAAAACAATTAAATGTTTGTTTTTCTGCCGGAACCAGGCGGTTCTTTCTTCCTATCACATCAAAGATGACCAGTTCCACTACATAAAATTCTAGTTTAGCTCTGTATTTTATAAGTCATTGACAAAATATTACTAAACTTGATATGAGATTAATCTACTCTCTGTGCCCTGTTTACTTGGAAATGTTGACTACCAAACAGATGGATTATCTATCCTTTCCTTGTTTATCCTTTACTTGGAGAAATTGCTTTCCTTGTTTACTTGGAAATTCTGAAGCACTATCATTTTAGCAAACTATTGAATTTTGGAAAAAAATAATGAATCAGACAACAGACAAATTGAATCTGGAATGATCGGTCCGGTCTCACGAAAGTTTCCCATCAGTCACCAGGATAAATCGGGAAGCGCTCGCGGTGGGCAGTCTAGAAGTCCAGCGTCCCAGGGTTCGCGCCCCATTTGGAAGAAAAATTCTTACAAAATACGTCATAGCTGGGGATCGAATCGCGAATGCCTAGATTAACTACTAGTGTCCTTACCACTGCACCATAGCTCCGGAAGTAAACTATTGAATTCTGAAGCACTATAGTAAGTGTGCAGTATGATGAGGGAATCACCAAGTAGAAACAAAAATCAGTAGTAGATTGTATATCAATAAGATCTCTTGCCCAGTCATCAAAATAAGAATGTAACATTAGAAGAAATAATTCTTAGGAGAAGTCAGTTGATTTTAAGGAAAAACTATTTTGGCCCATTAAGTTATTTAAATCAACTCGTAGATGGACTAAACCACTTTCAAATCATCAACTAAGATCAAACTTGTTGAACAGCACGTTTGATCAGGGTATTGACCAGACATGAATCAGAATTCTGTGTTTTTTTTTCTTTCAGAAATACGTTCAGCTTATGAACCAGAAGGCAAGGAATTTTGTTAACTAATAAATAGAACTAAGAAAAAGGACCTGACGACCTACTTCTGTAAAATCTGGCAACCCATGGAGCAAGATCAGTGTTATCTGGATCTCTCTTATTGATGGAATAGTAATCAGACCAGTATGAAGGTGATAATCTATCAGTCAGCCCTTGTGGTAAATGCAAAATGGCAGCCAGTCTTGTCCACCATTCATCCTCCTCTTCCTCTCCTTGGGATATGCTAGAGGAGCTTGAACATATCTGTATTGCAATATTGTTAAATCTTTCTTTCAGATGACCAATTTATCATAGAAGAATGAAAAAACAATGCACGAACATGTACCTGATACCATCATGTACAGCGTCCCAGCAGAAGTGTGTGTGGCCAAATATATGACAACCTGATCTGTTTTTATTTTCTCCATATATGGACCTTATTCTGGCCTCCAAAAAATCAGAGCCAATTATCTTTGGAAGGTTAGGGTAGAAAAGCATTCTCTTCTCTGGACATAAGTCTTGCCTGTTGCAACAATCAAGTTCCAATATATAAGTTATGTAAGTACATAATGAATTTACTCCTAAGTGTACAATTTCTATGAAAGTGACTACAAATAAATTGTTAATGTTTGCTTCTATTCCTTACTTCTATTTTTAAGCATCACCTACTAACCTCACCTCTCCAAGTGAGATTCATGTCCAACTCTGTTTGGTTCCTGAATCCTATTTTCGCTACTGAGTTCTATTCAATGTCAAATCTTGTGAAAGTAAAGTCTATGGTTTTTCAGTGATGGACTAGCCTCACAAAGGATCTAGTTAAGATCCACATTCCATGAGGATTTTGGAATAATATTACACTTGTCAAAGGGTGTAGCACTTGTTCACTTGAGTTTGAGACTTGACAGTTACAGTGTTAAAGAGATGATTAAAAGGATTTCTAGTAGTTGGGTTTTCCCATGCTAGTATAGTATCCTGGGAAAGTGCATGATGCGAATTAAGCCATTTGATCAATTGAAAGAAGTGGATATCATCATTCTTGCAAACAATTGAGTAGGTTGACATCAAAGGAATGCAAGTTTTTGTAAATAAAAAACCCCAATAGATGCCCCTAGCACCTAAAATCCTGCATTACCAATTCACTAACATTAATACTGATGATCGTGGAGTTGTAATACAAAATTACCTTGGGACAAAATGAGAGAATGTTATCAATTGAGAGCAATTCTTTTGCATTTCTTGAATCAGTTCATGGTTCTTATCATTCATAGTATCAAAAAAGTGAGCTAGGGTAACATCGTCACTTGATAGTTGCGAAGGCCACCTACAAGCGTGAAAATCTTTGCATGCCTGGTTATGGGTAGGAAAATAAGAATCACAATAAGAGTATATATCAAAACAAGGTCTTTGTTAGGCACAATAAAGCCACAAATATAAACTGAAAGCAACACCATCAACAACCTGACGCCCACTTTGTCATGAAGGAAAACAGCTAGCATACTTTCTAGGCTTGGTCATTTTGGAAAAGGCCCCTCAGTCAACTAGTTGGAATCTCACTAATCTCTACCATTATAATGTCCATGAAGTAGCTCCATCCTGACTTGACCTCTAGATCGTGCATGAAGGATGAGCAGCAAAGCAATTTGCATTGAAGTTTTAAGATGGAAGTAAACTAAAAACTTTATCAACTAAATCCACAAACCTGGTCCAAGCTTGAATTAGAACTACAAGATAGGGGAGATAATTTGATTAACATTATCTGATTCAGGTTAAAAAGATGGTCTGTCCAACTATGAAACACCCGATCAATAACTAGATTATGCATGTTAAACGTGTTTGTTGATACTGTGTTGATTGTATCTTATTCTAGTTCTAGATATGGAAACTCGCTATATCATATATAGTAAACTAGTCAATTGTGCTGCTGTTAATCTTCCTGAACATGTTGGGCTCGACTACTCGTAATATTCAATGTATGATATCATGTTTGAACCATTGATGATGTTTGCATCTTAACCTAACAAGAAAGCAGTAAAGATGGATCAGCTGTGTTTCTTTGATTTAAACATTAAGTAGAAGTCATGTCCCAATTCTACATCTAATAAGGTTGTAATTTTAAAAGATTGTGATTGTTCTGAAGGAGTGTGAACATTTTAAATAAGAAGATGCTAATTATTATCACAATTAAAATGGAACTTCGAACAACATCATAAGGTTTGATTTGGAATTCACTTTTAAGAAAAAAAACAATTGTAATTAACTTGTTGAAACTGAAATTGCTCATGTGAGCTAATATTTCCTTATTCAAAAGAGTACTAATTCTGTGACAAAGCAAATGAAGATGCTGGACATGTAGCTAAAAAGATAACGAATCAGGAAAACAACCACATAATTCTTGTATTGAAACCATATTAGAAGGTTATTCAAACCTCAACATCATCAAAGGTCAGAGGTTCATGGAGTATAAACGAAGAAACTTTAGTTATCATGATAATGGTAATACAACATTACCAGGTGCAATATCAAAATTCTAAGTTCATTAGCAAAACCTTGAATAACTAAAGAAACTTTATATTTATTATTATATCGTCACATTAGCGATAGTGACCAGAACATCAATGGCCGACTACCCAGCTGGTCAACCCATGGACCCTCAAGTTTATGTTAAGCTTTGGGTTCCCAATGTTATATCTGAGAGATGTCCTAAGACAATCGCCTTAAGAAATATATTATTTATTGGATAAATATAGTTTCACTATTTGGGTGCACATTCTTAATGTGCATGATTGGATCTTAAACTCATTTACTGGACGTCCGCAATATGATTCATAGCATTAGAAAACTCGTGATTGGATCAAGACTAGTGAGAATCTCTACATGTGCAATTATGAATGTATTGAAATCTTCCCTAATCGACAAATTGATGTATTCGGACATCATCAGTTATGTAGGACTAGTACGCGTTACACTTCTTGGTCTAACCAAGCAGCAGTTGATCACTAGTTGGAGACATTGGGATGTCGAGAGTTAAACGTAAATGCTAGTTATGGTAACTAGTTCATTAAAGTAACCTGTGATGAAACTTTATATGGTTTTCTATATATATGGATATGTCTATGAAGATTTCATTGCAGCTTAAGTACGAGTTTCTTTTGACTTGAGGTATTCAAGTCACCTTGGTCATGGAGACTTATACTTTGACATTCTATGCAAACATCATTTTGGAGGTGTGGCCCCATGATTGAATATAAGTCGAAGTGTCCGAAGACGTTTGGATAGCCCACAGAGGATTCATCGTTCCTTGCGAGGAGACGTATACTCTATGGTCATTTGTTAGGATTGTTGCTCAAAGTATTTGGCCAAAGCATCGCATGTCAAGAGTACGAGACTCTTAGACATATGTCGGAGTAACTTGAATTCACAGGACGAGTAAATAATACTTAGGCTAGGTGTGACGTAGTCAGCCTAGTAGGGACAGACACATAGACCATGTCCTGATCAAGTGGGCATAAGATGAGTAAAAGGAACAAGACATGACTCACTGTAGCTACTGAAACGTTTAGAAGTGGTTTTGAAATGAACTGATGATTTTATGGTTAATTGGGGATCATGATGTATTTGATCAATCCATAATTAATAGTTAGTTATGGACGACCAAAATAACCAGGAACCTATTGGGCCACACGCACTACGAGTTTATTCGAAGGACTTAAAATGAGGTTGAGAATTGGATTCTCAAATCAAGAGATAGAAAAAATTTGGTTGGACCAAACAAAGGATAAATATGGAAAGATATTTGTCGGAACGGAAGAGCGGATGGGTCACGCCTATTGTAGGCAATATGAATCATTATGGCTTAATAATAGACCAAAAGAGATTTGGTTTAGTTATGAAACAACTTGTTTTAATAATAAAACAAAAGGGTTTGGTTTAATTATGAATCATAGTGGTTTAGTTTTGAACCAAACTTAATCTTAATGGTAATGGATCAGATTTGTTTTGCTTATTGGGTTTGGGAGATGGCTTGCTCCCCAAGTCATGTAGACGTGTATAAATACCCTTCTACGAGGAAAAGAGGTAATGCCAATTAAGGATTTGATCTTGGAGAGAAAACCCAAAATTCTTTTAGGAAATTCTCTCCTCCACTCTTTCTCTCTTCTCTCCCTCTCCCTTGTGCCGCCACTGCCCTAGGAGCTCCAGCCGGCCATCACTGCCGGTAGTAGTCCGGCCTCCGGCCATCATCAGCGGCCCCTTCATTGTGGTCGCCGTCGTCCACCAAGGAAGACCGCCAACCCTCCTCTTGGTTGGATTCCCTTCCTTGCTTGGCCAGACCTCCCCTTGTGTCGGTTGGTTGCTTCGAGCTGCCGGGCACAAGATCGAGTGGGAGTTCTTTTAATTGTTTCGTCTCCACGCTTGGCTAGTACTAATCGGAGAAGAATGACTCATGACTTTGTGAAACTGTCTCGACGATAAATCGGCGTGGATACAAATAGAGGCGAGATTTTCCGAGTGTCGCTTGGTTGATGCCCTTTCCACTGTGCGTCATCCGTCAGGTATACCTAGCGTAAATTTAATTTCGTAAAATTTTATATTGTGATCATGTCTGCATGTGTTGTATCTTGTATGCGTGGATGTGTGTGCTACACATGTTTACAAAATATATTTTAAGCACACATCCGTTTCGGGTTCCCTAACACCCAAGACTTGTACACACCTTGAATTGTATATCATGTGCTCCTAAACAAGCCTTGAAACACACTATGGATTAGGAGTAAGTCAAACCCCACACACTGACATGATGCTTGAATGTATGTGTTTGATTAATTCTTTATGTCAAATTGAGTGGTCTATTTGTGCAACGTCCTAGGCACTCATGCCAATTTGGATGTATCGGGTAGATTGAAGTTGTTGGTGAGGCTCAATTCTCATTAATCCCATTTACATGGTTGTGGATAGTATTCATCAGAACTTGTGAAGACAATCAGATAAACTATAAAGAACATTCTGAAAATTAACAAGCACAAATTTACATCTTACCATCTCAAGTGAGGGAATTCGAACACTATTTATATCTCTCTCTCTGTCAAAACTCTGCAAAACAAATCACCACTGCATTTAAACATTCAAAATCAAAAGGGATACGTAACTGACTCTTTAAAAATAACATCAGTGAATGTTTACCTTGTGATACCATGAAAACAATGGAATGATACCCACACTGCCCATACTCTTTGGAGCAGTTTGTACTCCTAACTCGTTACATGTTTCAAGCAAAGCACTCAGCTTGTCGAGTGAATCGGTCTGGGATTAAAAAATTGAATATCAGTTAGACACAACGAAATCACAAACGTGTTACACTATTCCAGATTTTTCTAGACATTAGCATGTTAGAAATTCACATATAGGAGCTAATCCAAAAAGGACGGAACAGTCTCATTATTGGACGATGCTGTAGCGACATGGCCTCTTTAGCCCTATCATGCGGCTCTTTAGGCCATGCCCTACGGTCTTCCCACATCCGACGGAGGATTTTTGTCTTCCCCAGATTCGAACCCTAGACCTCCGGGACAAGTACTAAAGTTCCTTGAATCTAGTAGCCAAGTGAGTTTAGTACTTGTCCCGGAGGTCTAGGGTTCGAATCTGGGGAAGACAAAAATCCTCCGCCGGGTGTGGGAAGACCGTAGGGCATGGCCTAGAGAGGCGCCTAATGGGGCTAGAGTGGTCATGTTGCTACATAAAAAGACGCCTTTTTAATGTAGCGACACGACCCCTCTAGCCCCATCAGGCGGCTCTCTAGGTTATGCCCTACGGTCTTCCCACACCCGGCAGTGAGTTTTTGCCTTTCCAGATTCGAACCCTAGCCCCATCAAGCGGCGTTCACTTGGCTACCAGATTCAAGGAACTTTAGTACTTCTCCCGGAGGTCTAAGGTTCGAATCTGGGAGAGACAAAAACCCACCGTCAAGTGTGTGAAGACCGTAGGACACGGCCTAGAAAGCCGTCTGATGGGGCTAGAGGGGCCGTGTCACTACAGATGCAGTACTGAAGAGCACCCAATACTGGCTAGAACATCTTACAAATTTTCCACCTTCTCTTCGGCACCACAGGTCATGGTTCCCCGGTACATAGAAGATGCTGCCAAACCTCTTCTTCAACTGCAACACGGTGAGCTCAAATTTGCTGATTGTTTCCGCCACATCTCCGGCGACGATGAGGACATCCCTCTTCTGCCACACAGTTGGAAGGCGCTTCACCCATTCCATGTTCTCTCCGTAGTCTGTATGCAAATCTGATACGACAAAGATTCTAATGTCGCCTGAATCACACGGACCATGGAGCAAACAGGTTGCAGGCAGCACCCGTAGTCTTCCAACAGATGCGACCTTCGTGCGTCTGGCGCATAGTCCGGCAGCCAAATGCTTGAATCCATCCGGAAAACGATTAACCAAGCTCGATGAGGGGGAACGAGGCAGCGAGCACGCTAGGGCTACCGCCATAGCAGAAGCTGATCAATTAGGCATCGAATGAACTCGGAACATGAATTTTAAAAGGCAGCTAAATTCGTGAAAAGGCACTGGCTTTGATTTGGCGAATGCGCCAAAGCATTCTTGAGAGGATCTACAAGATCGGCAGTTCACAATTCACAAGCACGGAGTCTCTTCGGATCCATCGAAGGGAAGAGACAGGGCTAAATCCGATGAAATTCCAAAAATAACCCTCTCGAGCGACGTCATTATGCACCCAGTGGCTTCTGTTAGATCCTTGCGCATGCCAAATCCAATTTTAGCATCACGTTGGATTCGCAGCAACAGCATCTAACAATCCATCCCAAAGATTCATCAAAATGCTGCTGCAAGAACTCCAAAATCAATTTATCTCGGTTTTCACTCATCTCAACTACTTCGATCGTATGCCAAGCAGATACAATACTTTAAAAAACACCTCATCACGAGAATGCATCAAGTTTAACAATGAAAACCTACGACAAAAATATCGACACTATAATCAGCTGCTCAGAGGAGGACAATTGTGCAGTGGCACCGCCATTTCTGTCGGTTCCAAGTAACTCGGTGTCTGTGCAGGTCCAAGCTGTGCCTTTTCGTTGTCCCCAAAGCCAAGCACACGACCTCTCTTGGTGACCGCCACAGAATGGTATGCTCCTGTGCTGATCTGAGATACACGGTGAGAACTCAAGCCACGGAGCAAGCGAGGCTCCATAACTTTGTCGGAGCTTCCCCTGTCGGAAAGTCCCAAACTACCAAAGCACATCCATCCAAAGGCAAACACAAGGCCTTCGTCTGTGACCACGAAAGTTTTTCTTTTCCTAGCGAACACCTGCAGATGTTAGTGCCAAACAATCAGTATTAAGTCGATTACATCTCTAAGACGAACGAGAGTGAATCTATTGGACCTGAACAACAATGTTGCACTTCAAACTGGTCAATAATTCAGGACTAGTCTTGTTAACCTCATCACCGTGGCCTAAGGCTCCGCAATAGCCTCTGCCCCATGTATATACCTGGAACAAGAGTAATCATTTATCAAATTGCAGAAAATTATCAAAATCTTTAAGTGAGACATACAAATCCACTTGAATCGAGTGCCACTGCATGTTCATCTCCAGCAGAAACTCGAAGTATATGGATATTCCTACTCTTAAACGACTGGATGGCGCGTGGTACAAGTTGATCGTGTTGTTCTTCATAGCCAAGGCAAAAGTTGGTGCACGAACCGAAAGAATGCACAGTTCCATCATCAGTCACAGCCAAGGTATAACTTGCTCCGGCAGCAATTTGAACGATGCGTCCCTGTTCCTCAAATAGTTCAATAACTGCCGGAATTGGCCGGTCTGAAGTGTCTCCATGACCAAGTTGCCCATGTTCATTACTTCCACACGTGTACACTTGACCTTGCAGTGTAAGAAATACAGTAAAATTGATCCCAGTGGCAACCTGAAAATGTAAGAGATAATGCTTCAGATGAGCTTAGAGAAACACAAGGCACAGAAATGGTTATATAGAAGACATTTCATTAGTTCTAGGAAATCAATCCTTCATTAACCTTGAATTATATCCTTGGAAACAAATATTTATATCCATCAAACAAAAATGAAAATTTTCATATTGATGGAGATGTACCTGTTTGCAAGGAATTCCCTTCATTGTCTCCACTGCAGTAGGCCTGAATACGATGCGGCTTGCTTCTCCATGACCACAACAAAATGACGAATTCTCCCCACAAGTAAACACCTCTCCTGATTGCAAAACAAATGCTGCATGGTTGTGAGAAGCTGAGATATGGGCGACACGAGACGGAGAAGGAAAATTAATGCGGCTGAATGCAGCAGAGTACTGTTTTGTCTCTCGGTCGTGATCGAGCACCCCACTTAAACTAGATCCACAAAAGTAAACTGACATATCATGAACTAAGAGGGTATGATATTTTCCAGTGGCTATTTGCATCTGCATAATGAAATCATTCAGTGAAAAAGATCAGATCTTGAAAAGGTGCAGGTCACAAATAAGTATGAAAAGGAGTTGTACTTCGCCTGCTGATGTCTTGACGCTGCTGAAGGATTGCTCCACCGACTGCAAGAACCGGAGGACCTTCTTCCAGTTATCGCCGCAACGGCGGAGCAGCTTTGAACGCGCATCGTGAGGGAGAGAACTGAAGGTTGAATTGGCTTCGCAGTGGCGGCATGCAGCAAATTCAACGATGGACGGAAATTTGATGGGTTCGAGCGCATGAGCACCTCTGAACATTCGACAAGTCGTCTCGAAGCATGCGAGGTCGGACGCACAAAGTTGGCCGGAGCTCAATATCTCCAGAAGTAAGTGCGCCGGCAAATCCGCGATACACAAGGGTCGTCCATTGCTATCAGCCATTGCAAGCTCTCGCAAGATGCCCTGAAGAAATAATCAACCGACGCCGAGAAGGAAGAAGAGGCTTCTGATATATAATCGAAGAAGAATGATAGGGAAAAAATCTAATCAGATTGCCTAAACTCGCAAGAATCTAATAAATTAGTGCTTCGCCACTAAGTTATTTGATATGTTTAAAAAAATTGTTAGTCAAAAGGAGAAAATGTGAGAATCTGGAAAATTTGAGGGCTAAAAGGCAAAACTTTCAAAATTAGGGGCCTGGTTGGGATTTCGAAAAGCTTAGTGGGTTTTTCTACAAAAAGGCCACCCCTTATAAAGTTTTCTTTTCCCCATTTTCTTTCCGTGACCTAGCCGCAACATCACTCCCCGACCCCTGCGCTCTTCGCCTCCCGCCGCAGCCAGGAGAGGGATCGAACCATCCCTTCTTCTTCTCCTCCTCTTCCTCGCATCGGTGTCTTCTTCTTCCTCTTCTCTTCTTCTTGCCTCGGTTCGTCGCCACTGCGAGCTCACGACGTCGTCTCCAGTTGCTCGGCGAGGCTCACCGACCTTGGCAGAGCTCCTTCTCGGGGAGGAGACCGCAAATCCGGAGTCATTTCACCCTTCATTTGCTTCCTCTCGAGTGGGCGACGACTGCGCCACCGCCGCAGACACAAAAAGGTGACGAGTTTGTCTTTTAACCTAGTTTTCTATCTCGGGTTTCCGATCGTTCGGTGGATCGCAATTCGAGTGTGTCTGGGATTGTTCTGTGGTTTTCTTCTTGTTGTGATCTGGGCTCCTCGTGACTGATCCAGGGAATTGCCGGAAGTTTGAATCCACTGCCGATCTGAGAAAGATGAAGGGGGCTATAAACGGGGCTATTCATCCGTGAGTTTGATCGGAGCAAGACAAAGTGTTCTTCCC
Organism: Boesenbergia rotunda; assembly: GCA_024364735.1. Taxonomy (NCBI): domain Eukaryota; kingdom Viridiplantae; phylum Streptophyta; class Magnoliopsida; order Zingiberales; family Zingiberaceae; genus Boesenbergia; species Boesenbergia rotunda. The sequence continues at coordinate 104,143 of JAGFNQ010002738.1, read as the reverse complement.
TCTTGCGTGTGTGGTTCTGATCAGGTGAGTTTGGTATGTTATGTTGGATCAGTTTAGAGTCGGGATTTTGGGCTTCGACTGTTGCTGATCAGCTCGGTTCTTAGGGTGTTGATTTGGGATTCGGGTTGGTGTTAGGTCAGAGGTGGTGTTGAGGGGTTAGCCTACAAGTTTAGGCTTTGTGCTTGATCTACTTTTATTTTGGAAATTGATCATGAATGGGAATGTGATTAATTAAATGGCTTTGGTAGATTGGGTTTATGCTATGCAATGGTGAGGTTGAATTGGAATTAAGGGAATTAATTAGGGATTATTTAATCATAATTAACCCTAATTAAAGAATTGGCTAAGAAGTTAAGGTTAATTGATTTATTAATCACAATTAACCCTAATTAATCATAGGGGTATTTAATTAGGATTAATTGATTATGATTAATCCCAATTAAATTAGAAGTTATATTTGGCTAAATGATTTGGTATTTGATGCAGGATATTGAGTGTCGCGGCTATCTACGTCGCAGATATTATTTTGGACGGGGGGTTCTCGACGCCTGGACTTCTTCATATCGAGGCGGGTACCTCTTTTATGCATAGTTAGACATAGTTAGCAGTAGGGATATCTGTATCTCTGTGCTCTTGCTCCGGTAGTTGTATCCGTTAGCTTTACTGCTTACTATATCTGTATGGATTGATGATGCACAGTTTACCTTATACCTTACGCTAGGATTTAGGTATTGGTGCATACCGGTTATATGGACTACTGCCTATCATGTAGATGACAGCAGGGGTAGATAGTGGATGATGCATGGGATAGTGACACGCATCATTATTGCACGTAGCATAGGGGACGGCCTTTGACTCCCTGGAGGTTGAGATGGCCGTCGTACTTGCTACTCGTGTAGAGGCATATGTAGGCGACCTTTGACTCCCCTAGTGGTTGAGATGGGCCGTCAGACCTGCCACATGACCTGTCGTGTAGCCCCGTTGGCGGACCCAGCGCTGCCACAGGTCCCCTACCTATCCGATGATAGCAGGGACGTTAGAGCGTTACTCCACCCGATGGTGGGGTACGTTTATGGTCTCCGACCCTACCCATTCGGTCTCGCGTGTACCGCCTCATAGACCGTCTGTTCGTGCAGGGAAGACCAGGTCAGAGCCCTACCCACTCGGTTCGCGTGCACTGCGACCTACACCGACTGGCGTCAGGGGTGGCCCATGTTGCATCATGAGCATGCTCTGCATCTCTGCACTTGGTTGTGTTTGCTGCAAATGATTGTTGCACTTGGTTGACATGCATACTACCGGGTTTGGATCGACGCAGGTAGGTATGTAGTTCTTTTACTGCTTATAGTTCAGTTCTGCATTTCTTTTTACTACAGTTATCTTCAGTATTGTAGTAGATAGATAGACGATGACTTACTGCTACTATTTCTTCCTATGCACATTAGACGGTATTCGCTGAGTTCTTAGGACTCACCCCGTTGGCTATGTTTTTCTCTTATCAGGATGATCGTCTGGATGGTTCAGCAGCCTGTCTCAGTTCATGTGTCTCCGAGACGATTTCCGCGTATCTTTTGGTTGTGGTACATGTTGGTACCCTTTTCTTTTATTCATTGTATTTCTTTTCTTTTCCGCTGTTGGTATGTTATACTCTTTTGTGTCGTGTATTGTTACGGCAGTATAGTTGTACTTTTGTGTGCCATGGAGGTTTCGATTCGGTTTTTGGTTTTGTCGTAAGTCGTACCGGTACGTAGCCTTGTCGTCGTTTTTGTTTTATCTTATTACAGTCGTTTGTTTCAGCCCTATAGGCTGGGGTACAAGCAGGCTGAGGTAGTTGTGGTGGTCTGGTTGTTTGAATTGTCCGCCGAGACGAGGGAGTAGCTGTCCGGTCAGTATCGGACGAGCGGCACCTCGGGGCGTGACAGAAAAATCAACTGACTGAAAAAGAAAGATATTTGGCAAACTAAATTGGGTGAATAAATTTTAAAAATGAATTAACTAAGACTTGTTTAGAATTATTTTAGCTAATGCTTGAGCTTATTTAAGAAGCTCACCTTCCTCTCCAAGGTGAAATCATGTTTCAAGAATATACTGATACTTTATTTTCTTCTTTTTCAAACAAAATTAATATAAAGAAAGGTGATCCTGTCGCGAAGCGAGGTGGACGTCCCAAGAGTGAGATGGTCCTCCGAGGATCACAAAACCGCTGAAGCTGGCCGCGAAGCTGTCTCGCTTCTCTCCTGCAAGACAAAGTTCGTTAGAACCCGCCGGGAAAGGTCCCCGGCCAGACACTCAGACGGTCAAATCAGTCCTCGACGATGGAAAGCAAACTGGAAAGCAATAGAACAGGAGAAAATGTACTATTGCGCGTACCTGCGAGATGCGGAGTGAAGAGGCTTATATAGTTGGGGAAGCTGACAGCTCGTGCCCCGCCTGCCACCTTTTGTCATATAACGAGGACAAGGTGATGCATGCCCAGAGATGGCAAGGTAAAGTAGTGCATACTGGAATAAGGAGCGCTGTTAACTTAATGGCTAGCGCCACTTGGCGCCGCTCGACCTGACACCAGTGTATGTGGTCATGGTACGGGGGGGGGGGGGGAGGGGGGGAGGGGACAGGATATGACAGGAAGATCAAGCCATCAGCGGGATACCCGTCGTTTGGGGCCAGGGTGGCACCAGTCCTGCGGCGACCCCGTACTGCTTCTGGTAGTCTAGTGTTAGGGAGTGGTTGTTCTGCATGTCAGGGCCGACTGAGGACCCCTAAGAAGGAAGGTGCCGACTGGGGACACTGAGTAGCGGGGCCAACTAAGGGCCTGGAAAGAAGGTCCCGACTGGAGGTACTGAGTAGCGAGGCCGATTGAGGGCCTTTGATAGTGTACCGAGTAAAAGCCTCCTCTGGTTCAGGCTTATCCTAGGAGCGTGAGCCGCCACGCGTCGACTGGAAGCCAAACCTGGAGGGGCATTGGAATATGAGCGTCTGATCACCCGGTCAGGCCGATCTTGGGGAGCGTGGTCCTCTCTGCGTACGACTGGGGATACTGAACCGAGTGAGGCGCGGGAGCTGGCCCGCGAGTACTTTCATTGTATTATATATCGAGATTTCCTAGATATAAGAGTACCAAGACTTGTCCACAGATGTTCTTCGAATTCTCCCGGATCCGGGCCCCTTTTGAGCCGAGGGTCCCAAGCCGGGACTTCCTTGCCACCAAGGCTTCTAGGGGGTCCGACCCCCTCAGGCCCTCTTATCTTACAATGAGCCGGATCAACTCACCGACCTAGGCCACCTATCTGATGGGCCTCTCCGGCCCGTAAGCCGCTTTCCTCCTGACTAGGCGTCAGGCTACCGGGACAGACTACACGTAAGCTGGCCCGGGATCAAAAGGTTTATATAAAATCTCTTTCACAATTTTACTATTTAGATTTAAGAGTAATTAATTTTAACTATTGATTAATTAATGGAGTCTTATCACACTTAACTTCCTGATTCAGTATCCTTTTCAATCATAAATAAAAAAAACAACAATATGTTTGGGTGTATAGTTGATAGACCTAAACATACCGTAGATTCACTATGAATTTGTACCATTATATTTCTAACGTTCTTTTGAGTTCGAACGTCCTCAAAATTTCTAATTCTAACCTCTTTACAATTATTAAGGAGTTTTACTCAAAAATCATTGATGAACTTACACATAATAGATCCACTCGAGACTTAAATCATTCTCTTTTTAGCACTTTCTTGAGTTTAACTATATTCAACTTCTCTAATTCTAAATCTTTTCAACCATATATTAGCGATTTAAAAAAATAACAATCGTCAATTAATTTTGCCACATACTCACTAATGAACTGAGAACCCTTAAATTCACTCTAGATGTGCATAATTTTGTTCCTAAACTCTTTTGTTCATTTTTTTTAATTTTTGATCTCTTTTAATCATAACTTTTTTCCGTAATCCTACTACAAAACTATTAGCAAATAGCGATGGACTTTTTTAATAGTCCGTCGCTATTGGCAACGGATATATAGTAGCCGTCGCTAGGGTTGCGCGCCAAGTCAAATCCCTGAATTTAGCGACGGACACGGTCAAAGTCCGTCGCTAGGATTAGGCGACGGGTCAAACCCCTAAATATAGTGACGGATTAGGTCAAAGCCGTCGCTAATTTGCTACGGATAAGTTAATTCGTCGCAATAATAGTTAAAAAAAGCGACGGCCCCCTTCCCCCACGGCCACGCGATCCGGTGAACCCTAGGTCCTCCCCTCTCGGCGATTCTCCTCCAGCGAACCCTCCTCCGATCCCAGGTACGCAAGCTAAGCCACATTTCCCTGATTTTTGTCGTTGGTTTGTGCTTGTGCAGCGGTGGCGTCTTCTCCGGGCAGCCTCGGCTTGGCACGGCCGCGCGCGGCCAGCTGCGGCCAGCTACGGCCTCGCGCGGCTAGGCGGGGCCTCCTGCGGCCCTTCGCGGGCAAGCGCGGCCGGTCACGACCCAGTGGGGCGGCTCGCGGCCTGTTGCAGCCGCGCGCCGCCTGCTGCGGCAGGCAGGTGGATTTAGGCAATTAATTAACTGATTAATTAATTGAATAATTAATCAATTAATTATTAATTTAATTTATCATTTAATTAATTTAGTTAATAATTTCATTTGTTAAATCATTAATTATGAAATTAATTGATCAAATATTTGATTAATTTTATATTATTTGTTTGAGTAATTAGATTATTAAGATGATTAATTATTTGATTAATTAGATTAGTTGATTCATTAATTAGATCTTGTTTGATTAATTTTAGATTAATTGTTTGAATAATTAGATTAACTTGTTGATTAATTATTTGAATTGTTTAAATTGTCTTATCTGAATTCATATACAATGTATCCGAACAAGGCATGGATGTATAATAGGTTAGACAATGGATTTATCCGTGAGGAATGTTTTGCTGGAGTGGAAGAATTTGTTAACTTTGCAAAGTGTCATCCTGAGTGTTTGAATGACACAGAGTTGAAGTGTCCATGTAATCAACGCAAATGTAGAAATACAGCTTTCCGTGATGAAGATACAATGAAAACTCATATCGCCAGGTATGAGTTTATTCCAGATTATTACAACTGGTATTGTCATGGAGAGCCGTATGTATATGAATTTGGTGGACCTGTTGCATCATCATCGAACTCAATTGGACCAGAGACATCATATAACCCTGCTGATGCAATGCAATCAATGGTTTACGATGTAATGAATGCTTTTGATCAATCAAATGTAGAACAAGTACCTACTTCTGATGTTCAGAAAATGTATGACATGTTAAAGGCTAGTGAAAGAGAATTATGGGAAGGTATTCCTTCTGGTTATTCTCAATTATATGGGAAGGTATTCCTTCTGTTTCATATTTGTATATGTTATTGATGTATATATGGGAAGTGGAAGAAACAAATTTTGCCTGTGAAAATTTTTCAGGTTTAGCGACGGATATTTTTAAAAATCCGTCGCAAATAGTGACAGATTATTGACTTTTCCGTCGCTATAACCACTACAAGAAAATTGTCATATACCCACGGTGAGTTTTAGTTACGCATGTACTAACTGTAGGTAAAGATAACATATAGCCACAGATATATGAAATCGTCACTATAAGTTATAGGGACAGTTATCAATGCTGTGGGTATTGGATATCTATACCTACACTTATATTTTGCTGTCACTATAATTTTTTTTTAACTGTGGGTATAAATAGCGTATACCTACACTTATAATTTATTGTCACTATAAGTTATAGGGACAGATATCAATGTTGTGGGTTTTGGATATCTATACCTACACTTATATTTTGCTGTCACTATAATTTTTTTTAACTGTGGGTATAAGTAGCGTATACCTACACTTATAATTTATTGTCACTATAAGTTATAGGGACATATATCAATGCTGTGAGTATTGGATATCTATACCTACACTTATATTTTGCTGTCACTATAATTTTTTTTTTACTGTGGGTATAAGTAGCGTATACCTACACTTATAATTTATTGTCACTATAAGTTATAGGGACAGATATCAATGCTGTGGGTATTGGAAATCTATACCTACACTTATATTTTGCTGTCACTATACATTTTTTTTACTATGGGTATAAGTAGTATATACCTACACGTATAATTTACTGTCACTATAATCTTTTTCTATAGATATAAATAATATATACTCACACTCATAATATACCGTCACTATAACCTTTATATGTGTCATATGTGTGGTTTGGTTCGGAGGGTTTGAGTTTGATTCGTTTATTATCGAGCCGAGCTCGAGCTTAATTTATCGAATATTAATTTTCATTAAGATTAATGTTAATTTTGTTAAATACATACACGAATACACTAGTAGAATTTTGGGTTTTTGCTTCGTCACTGATTACTTCGACGATTATGAATTACGAAGTAATATATAATAATAAACTTCGACAATAAAATTGACATAGTAAATACTATTTTAGACTTCATAGTTTAAAAAAATAGGTTTCATTTTTAATTTTAAGTGATAATTTACTTCATATTTTTTATTTGATAAAGTAAGTACTAAAAAAATTATAATTTAAAGTGATAAGTAATATGTTTGAACCGGCTAAATACTTGTCATCTCAAGTTTTATTTTGCTAAAACTTTAAGTCAAAAATATTTTAAATCCCAAATATATAAAAATATATAAAAGACTTTCTCCCAATATTTCCGCATACATGACCTAAAAGCTAAAACATGCCAATTCCGCCGTCACTGTTCTTCGTCGATTGTTGGGTTCGCGACCTTGCCTCTGCCGATGCTCTGTACTTCATTGAGGGGCGAGTGACTGCGTGACGTCCTTCTCCCAAGTTTTTGCCGATTCTATTTGGTCTTCGTTGAGGAGGACCTTCTTTTCTCCAAGGACAACTCAGTTGCTTCTTCTTCGGTGATCTATTTTCCCCATCGACAACGCTAGGGTTTTGATCCTGCTCAACTTGACAATAATATCCTATTTGTTTCTTTTATATTCTATGTTTTTTTCTTCTTGTTTATTCCCCTTCTTTTTGCTTTGCTTCTTTTATTTCGGTGTGGTGAAATTAATCGGATTTTTTTTTGTCTTGGATCCGAGGTCAGATTGTTCATGTCTGCAATTGGTGAACCACCAGTTCACACGAAGCAGGTGGGTCTTTGCTCATGTTGTCAAATAAGTATCTATTTTTCATTGAGCTTCCAAGAATTTTTAAGGAAGTCTTGCTCACACCTTGAATTTGTCCTTTTATCTGTTGAATGTGATTAGGTGTTCATTCAAAAATATTCTTATTAAAATCTAATATTGATAATAACTTATTTTTGTAGTCCACTCAAAGAGTAGGAAACCTAAAAGAAGAATTAAATTCCATAACACCACAGCTGAGGAGATGAGGAAGAGGAAAGGTGAGAGATTGAAGCAATTTTAGAGGTAATGGAACAGAAAGAAATATCTCAGTTGAGGTCATGCCTACTAAGTACAACCCATCGAGGCATGTAGATGAATCTGATTTATCTATGAGAAAGCTTGAAGACTTGTATAGACAGCTTGAGTCTCAGCAAAAGGAGAAGGTTGGAATTGAACTACTCTCATGTCACAGTTTCTGCTGAATACTTATACTATAGATTTTCTCCTTCTATTGTCTTGGCTGCAAGGGGTGCCCCATGGTGGTTGGGTTATATTTGATGATTATAGGGAGGTTTATTGTTGGCTCCGCCAAAATACTCCTCCAGATGCTAAAGTAATGTCTTGGTGGGACTATAGTTACCAGATAACTGCAATGGGAAATAGAACTGTTATTGTCAATGTAGATTATGTACTTGTTGTATTTGGGGGTCTTACTGGGTATTCCTCTGATGATATTAACAAGTAAGATTGCTTAGACATATAATTAACTTGGCAATAACCAGACAACGCTCAATTATCATCTTTATTTATTCCTCCCCTTTTTTGTTCACAAGTAGCTCAGATACCAATTGTTTTAATGTTTGGTTCAATTTTATAGGTTTCTTTGGATGGTTCGAATTGGTGGTGGGGGTTTCCCTGTAATAAAAGAACCAGATTATCTTGTGAATGGTGAATATCGTGTCGACAAGGGAGCAACACCAAAAATGTTGAACTGTCTCATGTAAGTCTTTTCTCAAATTGATTAGATAATCGGAATTCTAGTTGATTTCACTATCATAAAAATATATTTTTTCTAGCATTCTTTCTACATCTTCAACCATTAGTGTAACAAAGTTAATTTAGTTTGGAAGCTATTCTGGCTTGCTAAGAATTTGTATGCATACCGCAAACAGTTACTACTTGCTAGTGCATTGGTCAAATGCAGCAACACCACAGATGCGATTCTAAACACATATAGTCATCGTATAATGATCTGTGTCGAAGTTGGATCGGAATTATGAGTTTTGTAGGATGTGGATATTCACTTCTTTTCCTTTTGAAGATCTTTGGCTTTGCTTACGATAGCATGCTGGTGAAGGAAAATGGGTTAACAATTACCGCATGACTATTCCAACAAGGAGATGTATGCAACCATGAATCAATCATAATGTGTACATCCACTTCCTTTTTAAGTTTTTGCAGATGTCAAGGACTCATGTTTCATATGACCTACCTCTCTGTGGACAAACAAAATGGAGCAAGTTAGGCTATAATTTACGGGTCGTTACTTATGAATTCTAAAATTTATGTTCTCATAAGATTAATTCAGCTGAATTTATATAGCAACTTCATGTTGAAATAAAATATATGTCATGATTTAGCTTCCTTTCTTTTTTATTGAAATTTATCTTTGTTAATGACCAGGTACAAGCTCTCCTATTAAGGGTTCGGGGAGGTGACTACTGAATATGGCAAGCCCCCTGGGTAAGTTGTTTTCTTGTTTATACTACTTTGCCTTTGATTCAAAGGCAAAGTAGTACAAACTTTTTTCCTTTGTTTATACTACTTTGTCTTTGTTTTCTTGTTTACCTTTTCTATTTCATTGTAGGATAATCTATAATAAAGTGGTTCCATTGAATGTGGATATTGTGTGATGAGGTACATGAAAGAGATAGTTGAATGTAAAAATCCACAGTTGGAGAAGATGGTAATATTTTTTTTATTATATGCTTTGGTTTATGATTGAGATAAACTATTACAGTTGGATGAATCTAATGCATTTTGTATTTTTGTATAAAAGTATGCAGGAACAATCAAAAATCAATATTACCAACAATCCGAATATGATAATGTCAAAAGTGAATGGAGTGAATTTGTCTACTCATATGTATGTGTCTAAATTGGTGGTGTACTTAGGATACATATTTTGTTCTTTCATTATGGATTTTGGATATATTTGTGGATATATATTTTGGTTATATATACTTCATCACAATTTAATAATTGTGAAGTCGTTTCAAATCTATTACTTCTGTATCATACAAAACAATGAAGTCGTTTCAAATCTACTACTTCGCATTACAAAACAACTAAAGCAATAGATATATACAGGTCATGATATTACATAAACGTACATAGTTATGCAATTTCATATTTTCACTAGCTCTTCTAGTTCTTCCTTGGGTAGCTTAGTGTTCACAATCAGAATTATTTAAAGAGTGAAATTTATGTACTCAGATTTCATATTTTCAGGTACCATTCAATGATATTATATTTCACAATATACATTATGGTCGGTTGTCTGCAACAGAGGAGGAGGTTGGTTCTTGGTGACTACCAAAGTAACTACCATCAAAGTGGAAATACCAGAGATTCATCCCTTGTTTTTTCAGGTTTATGATGCTGCTTGGTGTGCCACAATTCACGAGATAATCTTGAATTTTCCTGAGAAGTCTTAAACTTGTGGAATTTTTTTAATGATGGGGGTTTTTGGTGCTATATTGTTATTGTGAAAGTCTATTTATTGGTACTAACTTTGTTATTGTAATATTGATGCAGATTACTTTAGACCTTGTTTTATTTTTAATATCATTGAAGCTTTTTTTTTAATATGATTGTTAAATTTAAATATATAAATTAAATTCTAAATTTTAATTTTTTTAACCCATAATAAAAATTATTATATGTTATACCCACGGAAAATTTAAATTTAACTAAAGTGTGGCTATAATCTATACCCACAGTAAATTAAAAATCGTATCGCTATAAGCTATACCCACGGAAAAAAGACTTTTGCACTAAAATATACTTGGTGATTATTTATGACGGTTTTTAGTTCTGTCACTAAAACCTCTAGTGATACAATCAAATCCGTAGGTATAAGTTGAGGTATTTTCTGACGGTAATGAGTACCGTCACTACATGTTATACTGACGGCGAAAAAACCGTCGGTAAAGGCATAGTAAAAATCACGGAAATGAACGCCCGTGGGTATAGGTTTTTGAGGTCTATACCCACGATTTTCATGCTTTTACCTATGGTTTTTTACTGTGGGTATATGGCAATTTTTTTGTAGTGAACGATCGATTAGCAACGGAGTTTGACCGAACCGTCGCAATTACGATATATTAGCGACGGAGTTTGACCATATCCGTCGCTACCCCGATTCATTTGACGGATATTTGACCATCCGTCACTACGAAATCCCCCGGCATGTCACCCCATTTTCTCGGTGTTTGCAACGGGTTTATATATCCGTCGCAAATATAGCGACGGAGTTTTTTTCGCTCCGTCGCACTCCGTCGCTAATTTAGCTCTGCGACGGGTTTTCAGCCAACGGCACCAACTCCGTCGCTAATCTGTCGTTATTTGTGTTTGACGACGGAATAACGACGGATTACGTCCGTCGCAATTCCCTATTATTTTTGTAGTGTCCATGTATCTAACTCTTCGAACTGATTAATCATGGAGATAATCGGTCTGGTCAAGTTTCATAAAATTTTTCTGTCAATCATCAAAATAAATCGAAAAGCACTCATAGAGAAACATTCGGATGGCCAATATTTTTAGGTACGCTTTTCACGGGAAGAAAAATCCCTTATGAAAGTCTAACCATTTCACCATTACTATCGGGACACTTTGATCTCTTTTAACCATAAATAATGTTTAACGAAATGTCATTGATAGACCAAAAACATCAAATTCACTTCAAATTTAAATCATTCATTGATTCATGACACCCTCCTTCGTCGTATCATACTTAACTTCTCCAATTCTAGACTATTTTGATTATAAAAAAATCATTGATGAATTTAAAGGTCATGAATTTGTCCTAAAAATATTCTGATATTCTGAAATCATCATATTTTTTTTTAAAAAAAAATTGAAGCTTTTATCAATGGCTTTTTTTGTCAAAAAAAAACATTAATAACTTTAAGAGTCATTAATGATATGATGGATCTACTAGGTATCAAATTATTTTTAAAAAATTGGATAACTTCAAAGACACATTAACTAATGATTTTTATACAAAAACTATTAAATTTAAAATTTGTTAAAATCATGAATCGATAAAAAAAAATTAATCGAATCATTGAATACGAATGAGAATATTGAGTTAGAGTCAAATTAGTTTCGAATTGAATCCGTTGGTCGGTAAGAACCGACATAAAATTTTTATGGATTCAAATGGCAATAGATTTAGATTTAATTTAGTTAAATTACTACCGAATTAAAGGTTAAATGGATTTAACATATCTAAGATAAATTAGGAAATTGGTTGAGAAAACTTTTTCTCTACCGCACATGTCTTTTCTCCTGCGCGTGCGAAACCGCCCGCCACCTTGTTCTCCTTTTCACGCTCCGATCATCCACTCCTTCCCATCTCAAACGGTTTTAGAAGAAAAACATTGAACTAGGTACCAGGTGCATCTGAAATGATCGATTCGATTTCATAAAAAAAATTTATCGATCACTAAAATAAATAGAGAAATGCTCGCGATGAACGATCTAGAAGTCCAACGTTCTAGAATTTCAAAAGAAAATTTTTATTTTATGATAGAGGATAATTTCTTAAACAAGTAAATAGATTTGTTCTCATTTTCACACTCTGATCATCCTATCCTTCTCTTTTTCCCTTGCATTTCCTCAAAGTTTTTCAAAACAATTAAATAGATATTTATATATAGGAGAATAATATCATGCGCCCCAAACAGTACGCGTCCATGCGCGACCGCGTATTTTTCCTCTTTCGCCTCGCTCGTCTTCTTCCTCGGCACGACAGCGGGCGGCGGGCAGCGCTCGTCTTCCTTGGCGCGACAGCGGGCGGCGCGACATCGCTCGACAGCGTGCGACGGTGCCGGAGGCGGCGACGACAGCCGGAGGCGCGCGCCATCCTCGACCCCTCCGGCAGCAGCATCGGCGCGGCCTTGGCTCCGACGACATCGCCTCGTATGTCCACTGCGACGTCCGCCTCGAGTCCGACGTGAAGCGCGCCGTGGACACCGCCATCTCCCTCCACGGCAAGCTCGACATCATGTTCAACAACGCCGCCATCCTCGACCCCTCCGGCAGCAGCATCGGCGCCGATGCTACTGCCGGAGGGGTCGAGGATGGCGGCGTTGTTGAACATGATGTCGAGCTTGCCGTGGAGGGAGATGGCGGTGTCCACGGCGCGCTTCACGTCGGACTCGAGGTGGACGTCGCAGTGGACATACGAGGCGATGTCGTCGGAGCCCTTCTCGTCTTGGAGGTTGGCAACGATGACACGAGCGTCGTGGCGGACGAACAACTTGACAGTGGCCTCGCCGATGCCGTTAGCAGTCTTCGAAGGATGAAGACGATGACAGAATTAGAAAATATTAAATTTTAAAAAGGAAATAAATCAACAGCACAGGCGCTTATTTGAAGTCACGTACTATAACAGTATTGTTTATATATATATTCTAAATTTTAATTAAGATAATTTTTAAAAAAATACTAAAATATAGACCACAATTTCTAATTGATAAATAAAAAATCCTAATAAAAAGAAAAAAAATTCCATAATATACTCATAATCCTACAACCCTTTAATGGAGTCAAAATCCAAACATACAAAAGATAAAAATTATAAAAAAAATCCTAAATATAAAATAACAAAAAATAGCAATAATAATTAATGGTATTTGGATTTATCCATGAGCATCACAAGACACTAGAATTTTCTCCTGAGCAATCTATATTCTCGACGACTATAATACTCTGCTATAGTATCCGATACAGTAACTCTTTTATAACGTATATTGCTCGTCTGCTATAGTACCCTGGCATAGTAACTCTGCAACAGTGTATGTTGCTCATCTGTCACAGTAACTCTGCTACAATGTATATTGCTCGACTGCTACAGCTACCGTGCATGTGTATTGCTCGGCAACTACAGTAAGTCTCACTACATAGCTTAACTGAAGAAATAAGCAATTTGAAGGCCATAATATATGAAAGGGATTGAGAAATTAAAGATATACCTCAACATATGACACAAAATGATTAGAAAAGGATAGAAATGCCCTGACAACAAGAATTTATTATGCGACAGTTTGAGCAGTTTAGTTCCACTCTAAGTCAGCCCTCGGATCTATGATATAGTGGTAAGGTCATTAGTCGTTAACTCAGATATTCACGGTTCGATCCTCAGTTACGGCATATTTTGTAAGAATTTTTCCTCCAAATGAGACGTGAACCCTGGGACGCTGGGCGTCTAGACTGGCCACCATGAGCACTTCCCGATTTATCCTGGTGACCGATGAGAAATTTCTGTAGGATCGAATCGATCATCACAGATTCAATTTGTCTGTTGCCTGATTCATCATAATTTTTTTTTTTTAGTTCCACTCCAAGTCATATTTCTATTGGTACTGGTGATGTTGGTGGAGAGTACGACAATGATGATTTTGCATGAATGTTTGTCATTAGTATTTTTGAATTTATTATTTTATTGAGTTTGTGAATCCTTCATTTTTATATTCTTGATTAGCACTATTATTTTTGTTTCAAATAGGGTCGATGAGCCCAAGAAAGGTGATGATTAGAAATTCACGTTAGAATAAGTATGATTTTACATATTTATTTTTGAGTTAGTTTATAGAATTTTTTAAGTTAAAAATGATACTTTTTGTTTGTTTGTTTTTTTTTATGTAGGAAGAAGAAGATTGGAAAGAGAAAGATCTCCCGAGAACCAAATGATCTTATATTCTATTTTTGCCATGGTTTAAGAAATTTTGGTATGAGATTGTCATTTGGATATCATAATTTAAAAATATGTTTGGAATGTTGGATACATTGTAACTAGGTTGTTTGGTGTAACTTGGAAAGTTTTTGTTGTTAGTTGTATTTTTGTTGGTTTATTTTGAGTTAGTATGTTGTATAGATTTGGATATGGAACATGGTTTGATATTGTTGATGATGAAATATGTTCGGTAGAATCTTATTGTTGCTTTTGTAAACATTGTTTTAACTGGTGTGTATTGTATGTATTGAAGAATTTGTATATACTTAAAATACTGAGACATCTTAATTCATTTGGATTAGTTCTGTGCTAAAACAAAATTGAGGTACTTAGGTACCTTAGTTAGAACTTGAGATGCCTCAAGTTAGAACCGAGATGCCTTAGATTAGAACTGAGGTGTCTCAAATCGAAAAGTTATCAACATTTACCGTCGCCCCGTGGATAAACTTTATCTAATTGAGGCACTTCAAGTGGGACTTGAGACACCTCAGATCTCAACTGAGGCACCTTAAGTCTACGTCAGCACAATAACAATTTTCTATTTTGGATTATAAATAATCCTCTAGAATTAGGAAATAATATATACAACAACTACTATTCATCTTTCTACTCTTTCTGTGTGTTTTTAAAGTGTAAGAGATTTCTCCACCTTCAACAAGGAGCATTTTTTATTGAGCTTGTGAACACCTTAGATTAATAACCTTCCCAATAACAACTAAGTAAATAATGAGTGTTTTTTTTTATGTTGTTGTTTTATTTATTATTAATTGCTTAACTAATTAATCATCTTTGCCAAGATATAGTAAAAGATAAAGTTTTAATTTGAAGAGTTATTCATCTCCTAGCTGATCTATACTGGACCAACTAGCTAACCCGGTAGATCCAACCTAAATTGATGACCCTTATCTTAGGATAAAAAAAATGAAAATTACACTCACCCTCAAACATTCTTTTATTGTCTGTCTTAAATCGTATAAAAGAGAGATAAATGTCAAACGACCTCTTCGACGAAAGAAAATAATTGCTTAAGAAAATGAATCATGAGGGTTCTTCGATCTTTACTTTACTGATAATTTTACCATCGAGTACTAAGCCGACTAAGCCAATAAAAAACAAAATAAAGCTAATAAAAGTAATTGAAGAATATCACGTACGACATGTTTTTTTAAATATTTACTGTGAATGTTGAATATCTTCTGGTTAATGGGCGGCAAATTTTATATGAATATTGAATTGAGTATCTTCTTAGTAAATGATATCTATTTTATATTACGAAAATTGAATATCTTTTACTTAATGGAGTGTGAGATTTTGGTTCGCAAGCATAGGGCTGAGCAATCGGTTTAAAACCGAACCGACGAAACCGATTTAATCGAAACTGAACAAATCGAACATTTTTTGAACCGACCGAACCGACCGAACTTTTCGTAAAAACCGAACCAAACCAACCGATAAAACATCGGTTTATTCGGTTTTTAATATGAAATAACCGATTTTTTGTGTATTGAGATCCTATAACTTGCGTAAGCTTGATCGGTCACTGTGACCGATCAGGCAACTTGCCTGATCGGTCACGATGACTGATCAGGCGTTTGATAATAAAATCGGTTTAATCGGTTTAACCGAATTTCGAGTTTAAACCCCAAAACCGAACCAATTAAGCCGATATAACCGATATTTGAGAGGAATAAAAAATCGAATTTTCGTTTTAACCGAACCAAACTATAAATTTCGGTCGGTTCGGTCGGTTAACTCGGTTTGACCGAACTTTTGCTCACCCCTACGCATGCATCTTAAAGACGGTAACAAAACCCATTTTAAAACATAATGCAGACAAACATTCTTCAGCAGTATCGCCATCGACGTATTTTTAGGGGGCGCTTGGTAAGTGAATTTAGAAGACGGAAATGAGAATGAAATCTATTTCATTCTCATTTATGATGCTTGATATATAAAAATCGGAATCAAAATATGGATATGATACTTTTGATTTGATAACTCAATCCCTATTAGGTTATCACTAAACCTATAAACCCCTCAATCAAAGCTCATTACCATTCTAATTACCGAATATATACCAAACGCCCTCTTAATTTGTTAGGTATTTGCAAATTAAATTTTAATTTTGATGAATTAACGTAGACAATTATCTTGAAATGTTGAATTGCTTGAGCGCTTTTAGATTTATACGGATAATGAATAAAAATCTTGTGCACTACCCGATGGATCATTCCAAAATTAATTAATATAAATTGAATAATCTGATATTAATTACAAAAATCGACATCTAACTTTGAGACCTGGTGCGATGATAAACAATAAAGCGGTTTACTTATGTAACACGAATTTGATTTGAAACTTAAGTGTTTGGATATCTTGATTAAAAGGAAGAAAAAACAGATCATCGGCGAAAAATGATTGGGGCATGCTGAAAGTATCAGACAAGAACATTCAACCGGTAAAATTTCAATATTTGATAATATACCAACATCTAATTAGTTTGACCAAGAATTAAGCTAAAGCGGACTTGATATTTGGTAGAGTAAAGTACTCCGGTCAGTTTGACCAAGAGTAATCCAAACAAGATTTAATATTTGAAAGAAAGAAGTCTAGTTAGGATCACATGACTAGCAAAGAAGCTCTTGTAAATGCACCGAAGTCCTGGTTGGGGGAATTGAGCATGAAGGTCGGGCCGAGGGTTGGGCACTGAAGTCCCGGTCAAGATTCGGGCATAAAATCTTGGTGAGTAAAGCTGGGTCTTAATAAGTAAAGCTAGATAGATGAAGTCCTGATGAGTGAAGCTGGGCACGAAGACCTGACCGCGGGTCGAGCATGAAATCTTAGTGAGTAAAGCTGGGTAAAAGTCTTGGTGAGTGAAGTCAGACAAGATAAACTACTAATGAGTGAAGCTAGGAAGTGGGAAACCCTAATGAGTTGACCTTAGGTAGTAAAGTCTGTTGAGGCAATCAGCCCAAGAATGATCGGGAAGATCATGATTTTGATGTGTGTGCCAATATATTTAAGGTTAGGGTGTTATGTTATATTTGATATGTGTGATTGAGTTTGCAGGACTTGGAGAATCACACATGGAGAACATATCCGAGGGACGAGAACTGAAGGAGGAGGACTCCAAGGGCAAGCCGAGAAGTGGACTTCAAGGGCACACGTGAAGGGTGGCATGGAGGCAAGCCAAGGGAAGGCTTGTGTGCGCATCCAAGGGACGATAGCCAGAGGAAGATGATTCAAGGGGCGAGCCATGGGAGTGCACGTGAAGGCACACGTGAAGGAGTGTGTTCGGAGTGAATGTAAGTGAGTGGAGAGGCTGGGCAGTCGACTGGTAGGAAACCAGTCGACTGCCAAAACTCAGAAGGTTTTTAGCCTTCGACCAGTCGACTGCCCCAGGAGCAGTCGACTGGTCACCCCAAAAAACTAGTCGTTGGCTAGCATTTAAAGCTAGACCAGTCGACTGCCAAATGGGCAGTCGACTGGTGCGGGTTGGACAGCTTGCGAAGCTGTTCTTTACTCTTATTTAAAGGGGACTTTTGGGCACGAGGTATATACGGTTTTTCACTGTACCAAAGTGCTGCTAGTACCCATATTGCTCAGTTCTTCCTCTAGTTCTCTATTGTATCTTGTAAAGAGGAAGAAGACGATCTTGTGAAGGTTTTCTCCACCTTGAAGGAGGTTTTCATAGTGGAGAGTGTGCAATCGTGTGGATCCTTGGATTAGTCACCTTTCGGGGTGGATACCAAGTAAAATCTGTGAGTTAGTATTGGATCTTACATTTTCCATTATATTTTGTATTGTGCTAACCATCTTGTAGAGAAAAATCGAAAAGAGATATTCACCCCCCTCTAGTCGAGTCATCGATTCTAACAAAGTCTTAGAGAGTTGAATCCAATCAAAGCATAGTAGGTCAGGTAGACTTACAAAAGTTGAACTTACAGAAGTTGAACTTAGGATGTTTGCTTACTTTGTATTTGCTTGTTTTGCAGAAATTTGGAGCTGGAGGCAAGAGAGGGGAGCAAAAGCAAAGCAGGAAGCAAATTACAGCCTGAGACTGCTCCCAGGCACTCAGGAGGACCCTAGGCGACCGGGTGATCCGGGCGCCCAAGATTCACTCGGGCATCCGCAATCCTAAGTGCCCCCATTGGTCTCGGGCGTCCGGGATCTGGTCCACAAGTGTTATCCTCTACGATAAAGTTCAACGAGCGGATCAGATAAGGATCAACATTGGAGGCACCCGAGAAGATTTCACAGGCGCCTGAGTGACTCATATATAAAGGGTTTCAAGCAGTGCATTCAATGCATCAGTTCTATCATTCTCTTACTCTTCATTTATGAAAAGAAAGTGCAAGGGCAAGTTCTATGACCAAAGAGGCTTCAAGAGAAAGTGCACTGTGCTACGGACTTCCGGATTGGTCGTGTTCGTCTACGATTGGTTTGCTTGTTATTATATCTTGTAAAGTTAATTTTCATATTTGTGATTCTAATCTTGAACTGTAAGATGGGTTTTCTCCGCCTTCGGAAAGTTTTGGAAAGGAGACCATTAGTGGACTCACGCCAGTACATAAGTCGTGAACGTACTGACCCTGGGGTTGGGAACCAAGTAAATAAATCATACGTGTCACTTGTGTCTTTTTTTATTTATTTATTTCGCTGCGTACTAACATTTCTGATAACGTCTAACGAAAGAATGAACGATGAGATTCTGGAAAAAGTGAACGCCGATATTTACGTCCCCCTCCCCCTCTATCAACAATACTGATCCTAGATATCAGAGCAGAATGTTTTGATTGGACTCACTGCCGAAGGAGTAAGAAGGTCACGGATTGAGGGGGATGTTGAGCCCGATGGCACGGCTAGGGGGGGAGGGTGAATAGCTAGGTCACCTCAGATTCGAATTCTCCCTACAACGTTAGCACAAGCGGAAGCTTAATCTAATAATTAAACCAATGCTAACACGTTACCGGTTACGTGGTTCGGAGATTGCTTGTTCCTACTTCATGGCGTGTCCTTGAGGTGGACGACCCCTTGATCCTTCGGTAGATCATGCCCCAGCAATCTCTGGCTAAGTCTTTCTCCTTCTCGGTGGAGAACAACCTCTCATAATCCTTCTTCCTCCTTACAAGTTGAAGCTAGGGTTTTGGGAGGAAGGTGAGCACTAGAAGCTTGAGTACTTGAGCACTAGAGTAAATATCTTATAATTCAGAGCTAACCTCTCCAAAGTCTCAAGCTCCCATTTAAATAGTGGAGAGAGCTGTTAAACAAACAGCTCAGCCCCGACATCAGTCGACTACCCCCAGGGCTAGTCGACTGATGCCTTAGTCAACGGCTCTATTTCAAGCAGACCAGTCGACTGGTGCCTGAACCAGTCGACTGATCTTTCTGTGAGTTTCCACTCGACGCTGGCAGTCGACTGCTCCCTTTGCCAGTTGATTGCTCAGCTTACAAGTTCACTCAAACTCACTCCGAAGTCCATCCTTCGCGTATGCTTTGAGGTCCACTTCCTTGGCTTGCCCCTTGAAGTTCTCTTCCTTCGACTCTCGTCCCTTGGATGCGCACACAAGCTCATGACTTGTCTCCATGCCATCCTTCGCGTATGCCTTTGAAGTTTACTTCCTCGGTTCATCCTTGAAGTCCACTTCCTTGGCTCTCGTCCCTCA
Source organism: Boesenbergia rotunda (assembly GCA_024364735.1). Lineage (NCBI taxonomy): Eukaryota > Viridiplantae > Streptophyta > Magnoliopsida > Zingiberales > Zingiberaceae > Boesenbergia > Boesenbergia rotunda. The sequence goes on along the minus strand of JAGFNQ010002738.1, from coordinate 84,304 downwards.
GATGCTATACTTCGTTATTTATGTGTGATTCTCTAAGTCCTGTACAACTCAAGCACCCATATCAAATTAACATGAAAACCTAACTTAACCATATTGACATACACATTAAAACCTATGATCTACCCGATCAATCTTGGGTCGATTGCACTAACAATTTTCTCCTTTTTGATGTGTGACAATATGTTTAAGTTAGGTACAAAGATGACAATTGAAAATTAAAAGTATAGTATCTAAAGACACATAAATATGTATCCTCCTCCTTAACCTATGCCTTAACACATGATTTTCAATTTTAGCATAACCATAAAAATTAAGTTAAATTCTAACTTAAACTTTTCACTTCTCCCCCTTTGACACTATCAAAAAGATTGCACCAAGCAATATTACCCTTTGGTATCAATTAGGGACATTTTTTATTTTCTGAAAATTCCCAGCAATCAGAAAATACAGGTGCTAGTCGACTAATTCAGTTACTAGTTGACTGGCCAGTCAACCTCAGCGAAATGCCAAGTCATAGAATGTTCAATCGACTGGTCTCTGTACCAGTCGACTGATACCTATCAGATCGAAATTTCAGTATTTTGAGCTGAATTTCAGAAATGCATAAAAAAATTCATAAAATTTGAAAAATTATGAAATTTTGCAAACATATTTCTTATGATGTTTTCTAATAGAGAAAAATATATTTTCATAAAAAAATCAAATATGTTTGACTTTTTGATCAAAACTCAAATTCTTTGAAAACACTCAATTTTGTATCAAACTTTCATCCTAGTTTTGAAACCATGTGTTTTGCAAACCTATGTCATAGCAATTAAAACACAGAAATGTTTTCAAATCATTTGAAATGCCCAACTATGATATATGGGTAAGGTACTCATTAATTAAACATTTGTTTTCCCCATAATTGGTCTATTATAACTAATGTGATACATCCAATAACTCATCAAAATGCTACAAATATAAGTGAGTTATTTGTATCATCCTAACATCTCATGTGCATAAATACAATAATAAATCAAGGTAATATGAGATGTATTAAAGGTACTTCCTATTTAGTCAATATTATCAAGAATTTCTATTTGGACTAAACTACTCCCTCTTAATGTCTCTAAGTTAATCAAATTTTTAAAATTTAAAATTTTAATTAATATATGATTGACTTCATCTAAATCCTCTAATCCTTGTGCCGGTGCTCCCTCCATCAACAACAATAGAGTATTCAACTAGGGATGGCAATTTCACCCAAATCCGATGGAGAATCCGACATCCGACGCGAATGGAGGAGGATATGGAGGGACTACCAATACCCGATATCTGACCCGAATACCCGATTAAATAAAAAATACATATATACATTAAAGATTTTTTTTTCCAAAACCTACTAATAATTTGTATTAATGTTAGAAATAGATTACATATATGTTTAATCTATTTTTAAAATTATAGATATATATTTTTTTAACTTTGATGTTAATTATAATGTACTTTTGTTCAATGATATAGTTGGATAGAAAGAAAAAAAATTATTAGTATACAAGATTTCCGATCCTTTAATGGGTATGGGTATACCCGATGGATATCCGATACCCGATGGATATGGGTACGGAGGATCACTACAAGAAAAAAGACCTATTGTGACATTTATTTTATGGCACTTAATAGTAAGTGTCATTATAAACTAATTATAATGACACTTATTAAAATAGAGATATAAAATATCTGATTACACCGTTTATCATGACACATTTATAAATGCCTTTATAAACCTAAAGATTTCTTATTAAAACAGATAATTTATTTTTTTTTTAAAATTTGTTTAATTAAACTTTTTCTCGCAAAGACTCCTTCTCCAGCTTAACCCTCCAACTCAACCGCGCGATTGAGCATATACCACCGCGAACCCTAAATTTTTCGCTCGCCCACGCGCGAACAAAGACTCCTTCTCCTCCCCACGCGCGGCGCTCCTCCCCTACTCATCCCTCCTCCAGCGCGGCGCTCCTCCCCTACTCGTCCCCACGCGCGGTGCTCCTCCCCTACTCATCCCCACGCGCGACGCCTCGCACCTCCCCACCTCCTCCTCCTCGCGGACGGTCTCCCCTAAATTCCCCCCGTGCTTTCTTCCTCCGCTAACGCTTCACCAACCGCCACGTCACTGTCATCTCCGGTGTCGTATGTGAAGGACGGTGCGCCACCAAGAGGCTTTACCTCGGCGTCGATTAGGGTTTCACTCCTCTCGAAGGTATGTACCATCTGATCCAATCCCATTGCAACTTTTGCATTCCTGTGGTTTGAAACCTAAAATCGTTCCTAACATTGCGATACGAATCTGTCCGTAACAAAAAATGTGGATTCGAATAGAAACTCGAAAGAACTTCTTGTTTGTTGATCTTCATCTATAAATTTTGCATGTTCTGAAATCTGAATGGAGAGTTTTTGCTGAATCGACAATTGATCCTTCATCTTGTTCTCCACTATATGAATGAAACTAGATATGCAAAGAAGCATCTCTTTTCCTGCCAATTTAGCTCGAATTACAACTCATTTTGTTAGATCGATCATAATTTTTTTGGCCATTGATAAACTTGTTCGTGGTATTATTGCTTTACGAGCTCCGAGAGAGAAAGCTTTTTACAGTGATGGGAAAAATGTTGTACCAGATGTTTGGAATGTTTTGGACAAGATTAAAGATTTCTCTGAAAGGGTGCGGAATGGCTCTTGGGTAAGAAGAGGAGATGTCTAAGTTGCTCGGTTTCGTTGTCAAGTTGCTCATTTTAATTTAGTACATGACTTAGGTTGGCGCAACAAGGAAGGCATTAAAAGATGTTGTAGCTATTGGTATTGGCGGCAGTTTCTTAGGCCCCTTATTTTTGCATACAGCTCTGCAGACAAGTGAATAATCAGTCTGTATGTTTTTTTTACCCTTGCAAATTCTCCTGCATTTGTAATCAATGCTATGTTTTATATGGCTACATTGAATGTAAATGAAAAATCTAAGTTATCCTATCATTGAATTCTTTCAGACCCCGGAGGCTGTAGAATGTGCTAAAGGACGACAACTACAATTGTAAGTACATGAAATAAGTGGTCATTTCAAGACAAGAAACATAATAACATTGATGGATGGAGCTACTTATTCTTCCATTTGTACTATTTAATGTTTACTCAACTAATGCGCATGCTATGAGTATTGGCATGTCATCCAGTAATCAACAAGTAGTAATACAGTGATTAACTTGACTTGCAACTCTGACAGTCATCCACATCCAATTGATATATACCTAACTCACTTATCTAGACATAAGGGTGCACCTTCTAGGACAACAAAATATGTTTTTTATTTATTTTTTACACAACTATAAGATTGTACGACCCTACAAATTATGATTCATTTCCCCCATTTTTGTTACTTTGAATCATTGTGGCAGCCTAGGATTATAATTCATTGTCTCAGTTTGTAATTATATTAATGATTTATTTTTCCATGACAATTTTAGTTTTGTATGATCTAAATCACTTTAAGATTGGTAAAGCAAGTTGTATGGCTTGATATAAGTAACTGAAAATATACCACTCGGTATAGGTAGTATGGTTCATAGGCATAAGTGGACTTTTGGGATTATCTGATCACCAGGTGCTAGAAATGACATTATTGTTGTAGCAAACCACTATCAATTACCTTTATGAAATATTTGTTTGATTCTTCAATGTGAATGTTGCTTTCTTATGGCTAGGAAATTTTAAGGTCCTGGAATAATAGTCATAGATTGAGTTACAGATTAAGGTAGCCTTACTTATTGCATCAGTAACATGACGAACTTCAATATAAATTTTATGCCAATTAACATTTTATTCAGAAAGTTTTCTTACACATACAATTTAGATAAAACCTATATAATATAATTTTTTTCTTGAAAATTTCTACTACTATTCAGTATTTAGAATGTGATACTGTAACTATGTAAGGAAAAAGAAAATAATATGACCTATTGTAACTGATATTTAATACAATTCATGTAGTCTTGCTAATGTTGATCCAGTTGATAAATATGTTTCATTGAGATTTAAACCAGTGATCCAGTCCTTCCCTTACCATGCAGGTATAACGTCGGCTGTGATTTGCCAGGGAAATACAGGGTCGCACTTGATAGTGACGCTTCCGAATTTGGTGGACAGGGAAGAGTAAGACGCCATGTTTCATGAGTGATATTGTTACACAAACTACATTTACCATCAAGTTTCCGAATTTGCTAGCTTTGATGTCTGCAAGTGATACTTAGCAGGAAATGATCAAATCAATTTCTTGGTGTCTACATGGAGCCTAATTCAATCTTCAAGCAGAAATTTGGCCTCCATAAATCTAAGCATGTCTGTGTATAATCCTCCTCTTTGCAGGTTGGCCACGATGCAAACCATTTTACAACTCTTGAAGGAATTCCAAGAGTTCCAGAAACAAACTTCAACAACCGTCCCAACTCATTCTGAGTCCTATCTCCTGCACGCACTTGTGTGGTACACTACCACAAACCTTTCTGAATCTGAGGCTTAGTTCTTACAGCAAGTAATTTGTCTTTACCCCTCCCTTTTGCATCAGGTTTATTACAAAGTGGATGAAACTGCTGAACAACCCATCGAAGAAACAGTTGAAAGCGAATCAACACTGTCAAGTATATCAGTTCAATCTGAAGTCGACAAAACCACTGAAGTCCTAGGTGAAAACCCCACTCAAGTCCTAGGAGAAGAAACAACTGAAACAGAAATGCCGACGCTGGATGATTCAAACATTGACAAGAATGCTGATTTCTTGAGCAATGAAAACCGATAAATCAGCAAACCAATAAATTAAGAGTTCTCTTGATCAAGCTCCTTCAGAAGATCTTTCCGGTGAAATTAGAGATAAGTATTAAATAAACAAGGAGCTTACTCGTGCATGCCACTTTAGCAGCTTCTATTTTGATATAAATTGACAGTTATGGTTTTGGCATTGCAAGTTTATTTTATCATGTACATATGCAGTTCCTTCTAGTAAAAGACTGAGAGTCAATGTGCCGCCAACATTCATTATTACTATGTATAAATTTTAGTTTTTATTTTTTGATAAAGGTCAGTACATCCACAGGGTTATCATTATATTGTGTCTTAAATAATTACTATGTTATTTGAATGTGCGTTGCACATGATAATGTGCGTTGTCTTTATTTGTGTGTTATTATTATATTCAGTTAGTGCGTTATTGATTTTTAATATCTTCGTTATTTTTATATTTTTCATATAGATTGTATGTTTTGTCTTGATAAAAAGTCTATTTGATTCAATAAAAATTATGGCAAAAGGAGTTATTCGTAGCATGGATCCGAATACTGAAGTAGGAAGACAGGCATTGGGACCAAATTGGTGTGAAATACAAGTTCTAGTTGTCCTACAATGGGAAGAGAATTTGATTAGGTCATATGATCTTTTACAAAGGTTTGAGGATGCACTTGGAAGAATGATAGCTTTGTCATCTGGTATGATATGCAATTTTTTAATTAACTATTATTATTATATATGTCATTATATTAGTGTCTTATAAAATGAATATCAATTATATTTGCAGTTAACAGTTGATGAAGAATACTTCTACTAGGTGCATGAGGTTAGATTTTTATTTTTATTGATGTGTATTTTTTTTCTTTTTTCATCCAAATATTTATGTTTATCTTTGTCTCTTGAATCTAAACATGCTTATCTTGAAGAACACTTCTTTTGTTTTCTTTTGTTTAACTAGTATAATAAGATTATGAGTTCGCCTTTACTATACCAATGAGTTAACTTTGCTTGTGAAAAAATCTAGATCTAGATTATATGTATATATTTTTCTTTATTATTTACTTCTTTAATTTTATTTCATTTACACAAATTAATATATGATTTTTTTTTGTAGGTGACAAGAATATTGGATTTTGTTCAAGATGTGATGGTTGAAGATTGAAGATGCAGCAAAGTTTGGAAGTTTGGTTATGTTTTATTTTAGGAGAGACTTAATTTTTTGTTAGTTCTTAAATTAAATACATTGTGTACATTTGTATTGTGATTAGTGCATAGATATTTTTTGAGGTGACTAATTTGACAGTCTTGTATTGAAAAAAATGGCAATTATTGATTAGCACTTTAATTTCAATTTACAATTTTTATTTGTGTTTATGTTAATTAGTTATATGCGTAAATATTTATATCATGAAAATATTAAAAATGGATGAGATATTTATTAATATATGATATTTTTTATGTCACAATAGACCACCAAATTATGTAGATAAAAATATCATTATAAAACTCATATGAAGACATTTCAAAATGTCATAATAAATAACTATTAAAGATAATTTTAAATGTCTTTATAGACTAATATATCAAACATTTATATGTGTCATTATAAATTATATAACGAGGCATTTATAAATGTCATTACAAATTTTATAGTGACACTTTTTTTGTCACTATAACAATTATTCATGTTATTAGTGTTGTCACTATTTCTATTTTATAGTGACATTAAGAATTGTCATAAGTGATAAGACTTTAGACGACATCACTATAGAGGACATTTTAACTTAATGTTACTATATCAAAAATGTCAGTATAAGTAATATATGATGACACTTTTCAATGTCATTAAAAGCATTTTTTCTTGTAGTGGATATAGAATCCGACCCGAATCCGATCCATTGTCATCCCTATATTCAACAATAGAGTATTTGGGGCGATTGAAGCTTCTCGATGCTACGAAGAGGCACAGAAGTGCGGCCGTAAGGGTGGAGCCGACGAGGATGCCGCGGCGACGGCGGCGACGGTTCTTGGGGAGGAAGGAGAAGCGTGAAGAAGCAGAGGGGGGACGAAGTTGATGGGGCTTGATGGCGCTCATCGTGCGCGAGGTCTCCAGTACGACTTCCGGCGATCGGGCATTCCATCGTCGCATCAATGTCCTGGGAAAGATCCAGGGTTTGCCAGATCGTCGTGGTCGGGAGTTACGGAACAGCCGCTGCCTTCCTCGGTAATCCTCGCCGGCGATTCTCCGCCTGGCAGGCACGGATTGGGATGCAATGACTTTCATAACTAGGAATGGGAGATTACCAGAATGGTACTGAGAAATGGAAGGATAGGATTAGGAGGGAGACTGAGGCCTGTAGATCGTACGGTTGTTGATGATGTAGGAAGAGGGAAGATGAAAGAAAGGCTCGGTTACAGAGCTACGGCTTAGAATTAGAAACCGAAGCTGTCAGAAAAAAATGGTTCGCGCGCAACGGAACTTTAAATGCGCTTATGAAATTTTCAAAATGTTAAAAAATCCTACAGATTTTAGATATCCTTTCGACTGCTTTATATGTTTTTTAATTTATATACCAGTTTTATGACTTTTATTGATATTTATTTTAAATTTGACAGCTTGTTTTATCTTTTTATTTTAATATTCAAAATTTTCATTATCATAATTGTACATATTTCAAGTAAAGATTAATAATATGCGTTTGTAATGAAGTAGATACAATTCTATTATTTTACTCTCCAATTAATATTTTTTTTAAAAGAAATATATATATTTCTATTATATGTAACACCATGGCTCCGAATCCAGGTCCGTCTGGTCCGCCAGTTTCAGTTACCACCACGTGGGAGTCCCACGTTACTTTAGCTTCCCTGACGCATCCAAGTAGAATTTTAGCTTAACTTCATAATTATTGACAATGGCTGATGATCCATTTCATCATCATCCATCGGATATTATTAACGATTTTTAATTGTCATTCTGAATTAAATGATACTCAGAAAAATAATGAATCCTCGATGAATTTATCATATTTTTTAGATATAATTTAATTCGAAATAAGGAACGAAAATTACCATGATATTTGATTAACGATTAGATAAGTCGTTGGTCACGACTGTGAACGAAACAGAGGAATCCTACTGCTGACGCCCCCAACCGCACCGCTCATTCTTAACCTTCCTCCCGCGACGTGTCGGACGGGGCATCAGGCAGTACACCTGGTAGCCGCCGCCGCCGACACACAACCTCCCTGATAGTTGTGACCGAGCAACCTGCCTGATTTTATGTACATCCTTGCAGTTGTACGAGATCACACATTTTGAACTCGTCAGTACTGAGAAAACAAAGCCATGAAGGTGCGTCTTCTTCATTTGTTTCAGATTTTCTTTGGGACAATTCATAAGTTTTAGCTAGAAATTTCACACTAAACTTGAAGGTCCGCAAGACAAGGTCGCATACCCGCACTTCTTCTGAGGAAGAAAGCAGGAGTTCCGTTCAAGGAAAGCAGAAAGCGGAGGAAGATGCCGACCAGCAGCAGCAAGCAACTAAGAACAAGAAGGCTAAGTTCGAGGACGAGAACAGCGAGTCGACCTCGAAGATCTCCCAGGAATTCCAAGAATTCTGCAAGGCCACCAGGAAGCATCTCCCGATCGTGGAGATGCGCAGGATACTGGAAGCCAACGAGCAAGATGCTTCTGGCTCCGAGGATGCTGTCGTCCCGAGATGGTAATGGTCAATACTAGCTTCCAGTCACTGCAATGAACTGAATCCTACGAGTTGATCGGTTTAATGTGCAATCAATAGTCAAGACATGATGTTCTACGGGCCGCTCAAGAAATGTCCGATCTGCGAAGGGCAGATCGACTGCACAGGGAGCAACTACGAGTGCACAGGAGCCTACAGCGAATGGAGCAGCTGCACCTACACCACCATGGACGCGCCTCGCAAAGATGAGCCTGTGAAGATCCCCGAGGAGATCAGTGACAATTTCGTGAAGGAGGTGATGATAATTAAGTCACATTTAAATTGCTTGCTCGATTCGCTAGAGAAATTAACATTTAAATTGGTCGCTCTGAATCGGAGTCGCAGTGGGTGAAGAGACAAGAATCAAAAGGTTATCCTCGCCGGGAGTTGACGTTGGCGGAGAAGCCATTGTCTGGTTTTGTGATTGGAACAGCAGGACGGCTTTCTCGAACACATGTAATCAAAGAGGAGTCTACTGTTTTTTCTTGTCTGATTCTTCAAATTTGTTGCGAAATTAATGGAAAAAACTTTGATATAGCAAACCTGGAGGCAAGAAATCCAGAAATATGGGGGAAGAGTCTCTTACAATATTAATGGTATGACCATTAATGTTTCAAATTGTATCGGTGTATGATCAACACCAAAGATTACGACATTGCTGGCTTCCTCTTCTACAGAAATCCGTTGTCTAGTTGTTTCACTGGCGGAGCGCGAAAGAGGCGGCTCAGTGCGAGTAGCGGATGCAATGTGCCATTTCTCAACTTTCTTTCGAACAGTTTTTAATTTGCGCTTAACTGTGGATTTCTGAAACAGGGAAAGGGGAATTCCGGTGGTGAGCGAGAAGTGGTTGATCGACAGCATCGAAAAGAAGCAGCCGCAGCCGCTGGACGCCTACGACGTCGTCTCTGATCTCTCCCCCGAAGGGAAGGGAATTCCGTGGGACAAAATGGAATCTATTGAAGAAGCCATTGAATCTTCGACAGCAGAAGTAGATGATCGTGGAGGATATTCGGAGATTTTACAGTAAATTGAAATTAATAAAATAACTTCAACTTATTTCTATTGAGTGGCTCCGAGCTGTCGGCTCGGGAGTGAACTCCTGAACGAAATTCCCGAATGATCGAATGAGCTCCCGAGTGGAATCTCCCGACCCGAGCAGTTTTCTCCAGTGGGCGAATGAGCTAACGAGCGAAATGACCGAGCGAGCTTCCGAGTGGCCGAGTGAGCTCTCGAGCGATCGAGTGAGCTCCTGAGTGCCGAGTGAGCTCCCGACCCGAGCAGTGTCTCCCCGAGCTCCCGAGCGGAATTCCCGAGTTGGAATTTTCAAGTAGAGTCCCCCAACTAGGATCTCCCGAGTGGTGGTCGGACGTCTCCCGACCGACCAGGATTTTATTGAGGCCTACGCAGCGCAGTTTCCTTGAAACAGATTCGTCCTCCTCCGCGGTGCTTCGAGGCTCAGGTGGTGGACTTCTGTTTTTGAGGATATAACAACAGATCACGGGCACAACAAAACACTCGTTGCTCAGACCCTCGCAGTATTAAATGATGAATCAATCGTCTACCCGACCAGATCCAAACGTCTGGGGATTAATGCATCAGTTACATTTGAGCAAAAATTAATTTGACAAAATATTGGTTCATCTGCTTGGACAAATTTTGCCCCGACCAGTCGGACATTCGACGTGCGCGCACCTCCTGCGCACCCACGCGTGAGAGAGAGCCTCTCCCCTAGCATTTGTTCACAACTATCATGCTTGTGATACAATATAAATCAAACATTTTACCTTAAAACTCCCAATGTGGGACTAAAGCCCTACTCATAAAAGAGTCTCTTTATTCTCCTCCTCACTTTTCATTCATTAGAAAGTAATAATGTGGGACTAAAGTTCCACCATCTCTCTTCCGTTCATACTTAGATATGCAAGATATCTAACAGATGCGTGCCATCTTGAGTCTATTTACTCGAGCGCGATGAAGAAAACTTACGATTCAGCTTCACAGATCAAGCTTTACGGCAAGCGGTGCGTGTACAAGGGCAGTCGGTTGAGGGAGCAAGGGGGAATCGTATTCAAAAAAGACGACGTCGTCTACAGCTGCGCATTCTCGCAATTCGATCATGGATCGGGGATCACTGAGTAGCTCTCTACCTCGTTGTACATTGTCGTTCGTGGAGCGGCATCGCTCTGGTGCATTTCATTTCTCTGTTGCAGGTACTGCGTCCTGCAGCTCATACGAGTTCCTGACAAAAACGCGCATCTTTACTACAAGAAGGGTCGTGTCGGGGACGACGCGAGGGCGGATGAGAGAGTCGAGGAATGGAACAGCGTTGATGACGCGATTCGAGAATTCACTCGCCTGTTCGAACAGGTCACCGGGAATGAGTTCGAGCCATGGGAAAGGGAGAAGAAGTTCCAGAAGAAGATTCTTAAATTCCACCCGGTTGACATGGTTTCTTTCTCACTCTGCGCACTCCAATCTCGAAACCGTCGAGTAAGTTGTTGGTTGGTGCAGGATGATGGTGTTGACGTAAGACACGGATGTGAGAAAATAAATAATCCAGACATTATCATCATATTTTATTTTTTAATTTTATTCTGATAATTTTTATGACTTAGTCTTGGATTAGCCTTTCCTATCTTAATAGGATAACTAGAGAATTAGTCTCCCTATTTTTATTCCTATTTTAATGGGATAAGTCATGACTAAGTCTTATTCATGGTGTATTTAAAGGGTCCTAGATGCATGTGAAACAGTGTCTCAGTTTTTGTAAGTTTTTTCTTCCAGAAAAATAAATTCGTTCGTTCTTTTTTCGTTCTTTCGGTTTCTTCGTTTTCTTTTTGTTCCTCTTGCATATTGGTGTGGTTCTTGGGTGCGCTATTCTTTGGGTCTGGGCCAACAATTGGTATCAGAGCTTTGGTAGTATAGAGCAACCAAGAATCCACATTTTCAAAAATGTCGAGCATCCTAGCGAAGGAGAACGGTGGAGTGCCATTTCCCTATCCGATGCTAAGCCCTCACAATTATACTATGTGGGCAATAAAGACAGAGGCAATTCTCGATGTCCAGGGAGTCTGGGAGGCAGTGGAGCTAGAGAAAGAAGCCCGGGTGGATGTAAAGAAGGACAAAAAGGCACGTGCATACATCATGCAGTGTGTCCCCGAAGACATTCTTCTCCAAATCGCAACAAAGAAGACGGCGAAAGAAGTCTGGGACAGCCTCAAGCTAAGGTACCTAGGCAGTAAACGAGTGAAGAAGGCTCGCATACAAACGTTGAAGAGCGAGTTTGACGCCCTCCGGATGAAGGAGACCGATACTATTGATGAGTTTGCTGGCAAACTCAGCGCTATGAGCAGCAAGTTCTCCACTCTTGGTGCCACGCTTGAAGATTCCTCGTTGGTAAAGAAGTTACTTGATTCTGTCCCTGATAAATTCTTCCCTATTGTTGCTGGTATTGAGCAGTTCCACGACCTTGAGACTATGCCATTTGAGGAGACTATCGGGCGACTGAAGGCGTACGAGGAACGAACACTACGATTACGCGGCAATACCAACGGCACTGAAGGTGAACTCCTACTTACTCATGCCGAATGACAAAAGCGACAAAAAGGGAGCAGCGTGGACACTCAGTCAGGAGGCAAGGGGTGCGGGTCCAGCGGCCCTAATCGCGGCAATTGGCATGGGTAAGGGCGCGGTCGTGGCCATGGTACGCATCGTCAAGACAGTGCAGGAGGCACTAGCAGCAACAACAGTAACACTCGTGATAAGAGACACATAAAGTGTTTCAATTATGAGAAAATGGGGCATTATGCGTCCGAATGCTATAACAAGCGTCGAGGTGATGAGGCTCATCTCACTTGCGCCACCAAGGAAGAGCCAGCACTAATGATGACCATGTCCCATGAGGAGTTTCACGCAAGGTGTGAGCGGCAAGATATCATTCTGCTCAGTGAAGAAAAGTTTCTACCAGAGATATATCGCAGCGTGAAGAAAGGAGATGATAAAGATGTTTGGTACCTTGACAACGATGCCAGCAACCACATGACTGGCCATCGCGAGAAGTTTCAAGAACTAGATGAAACCATCACCGGGAGGGTGAGGTTTGGCGATGGATCAACCATAGAGATCATGGGCAAAGGGACGGTTGTGTTCGAATGCAAGAACGGCGATCAGAAGGCTCTCCATGAGGTATACTACATTCCAAAACTTTGTAGTAATATCATCAGTTTTGGTCAATTGACAGAAACTGGGAATGAGGTGCACATGGAAGGAGATACCATGAAGGTGATTGATGGGAGCAGGAAGCTCTTGATGCTGGTAAAGCGAACACAAAATCGCTTGTACAAGATAACCTTGAAGACACTCAAGCAAGTCTGTCTCCTGCAAGCCTAGAAGATCCAACCTGGTTATGGCATGCAAGGCTCGGGCATGTCAATTTCCATGACTTGAAGCTATTGGGTGAGAAGAAATTGGCAGTTGATGTGCCAATATTGCCCCAGCCGAACAAGCTTTGCGAGGTGTATGTGATCGCCAAGCATGCAAGATTGCCGTTCCCATACCAAGCAAACTTTAGAGCAAAGAAGCCGTTAGAACTTCTCCATGCTGATATTTGTGGGCTAATCTCACTATGTACACTCGCCGGTAACAAGTATTTTCTTCTAATTGTGGATGATTTCACTAGGTGGATATGGGTGTTTGTATTAGCAGCAAAGAGTGATGCATTCCAAGCATTCAAGAAGTTCAAATTCCTGACAAAGAACAAGACTGAGTACAAGATTAGAACACTCCGGACAGATCGAGGCGGCGAGTTTCTATCCACGGAGTTTACTCGATTCTGTGAAAATGAAGGAATCGAGCGGCACCTCACGGCTCCCTACACCCCTCAACAGAATGGTGTCGTAGAGCGCCGCAACCGCACCGTGATGGCCATGGCAAGATCTCTCCTCAAGAGTACAAATATGCCCGCAAGGTTCTGGGGAGAAGCGGTTAGGCATGCTGTCTATCTGCTAAACCGTCTCCCAACTAAGGCGCTAGGAGAATGCACTCCATTTGAAGCCTGGATGGGGAGAAAGCCACATCTTGTCCGCTTGAGAGTGTTCGATTGTGTTGCATATGTGAAAAACACAACCCCTCATCTGAAGAAACTTGACGACAGAAGCTCACCCATGGTATACTTGGGTATCGAGGAAGGCTGCAAAGCTCGTCGGTTGTTTGATCCAAGCCATGACAAGCTACAAGTAAGTAGAGATGTCATATTTCAAGAAAATTCTGAATGGACATGGAATGCATGTGCTAACAATGAAGAAAACTTGCCGAGTTTTATGATGTTGGATCCGCTCTACTCCGACGAGGCGATTGTTGCAACAAACGTTGAGGCAGGGGCGGAAAATATCATACCATCAGTAGCAACCGTGGTACCCATGACAAGAGCGTCAAGTCCATCTACACCATCATCGAACTCGAGTCCATCTACACCATCATCGAACGCCCATGCAACTACCTCGTCTCCAGTAACAAACACGCCCGATTCTTATGAAGGGCCAGTCCGCTATAGGTCTCTTGTCGATATCTACGCCAACACTGAGGAAGTGGTTGGTATTGATGAAGAAGAGGAAGAGCTGATGATGGTGGTGTCTGATGAGCCAACAAGTTATCAAGAAGCTGCAATTGAGGCTTGCTGGTACGAACCAATGGAGGAAGAACTGAGATCTATTGAGAAGAACAAGACTTGGACCCTAACTGAGCTTCCATTAGGCCGCAAACCTATCGGTCTAAAGTGGGTGTTCAAATTAAAGAAAGATTCAGCGGGGAATGTTGTTAAGCACAAAGCAAGATTAGTTGCTAAAGGCTATGTACAACGACAAGACATCGACTTTGAAGAGGTTATGCATTGTCGTCATCTTCACATGGTGTTGTGTTGTCTTATCTTCATACATGCCCCCAGCCAGGTTTGGGTCGTGTTGCTGGATTGGTTACATTGGAAGTGGAAGATGACAACGGTTCACATGATGCTCTTCAGCATCCTAAACAGTCTGGAGAAACTACAATATAAAATGCAGTTACAGAGGTTACTGCCATGGTGGGGGAGAATGTCAGGAGTGAAGTTAGCTGTCATGCGACAACTACTCGATGTCCGTGATTTACAGCATTGTCTGGATCAGGGGAGAAATGTGAGAAAATAAATAATCCAGACATTATCATCATATTTTATTTTTTAATTTTATTCTAATAATTTTTATGACTTAGTCTTGGATTAGCCTTTTCTATCTTAATAGGATAACTAGAGAATTAGTCTCCCTATTTTTATTCCTATTTTAATGGGATAAGTCATGACTAAGTCTTGTTCGTGGTGTATTTAAAGGGTCCTAGAGGCATGTGAAACAGTGTCTCAGTTTTTGTAAGTTTTTTCTTCCAGAAAAATAAATTCGTTCGTTCTTCTTTCGTTCTTTCGGTTTCTTCGTTTTCTTTTTGTTCCTCTTGCATATTGGTATGGTTCTTGGGTGCGCTATTCTTTGGGTTTGGGCCAACAACGGAGGGCTCGGTCTCCGGCAGCTTGGCGTGGCCGTCACTCACTGCAAGCTCGAGCCTCTGGTCGCGAATCTGATGAAGGTGCTCTGCAGCCAAGCGATTTACAGGTTGATCAATCAATTGTTTTTATCTCTTCTTGATCTGCAACGAATTGATATGAAATCTGAAACAGATATGCCTTGATGGAGATGGGATATGACAGCCCTGATCTGCCTATGGGAATGCTTACTGATTTCCACTTGAAAAGAGGTGAGTAAGCCATTGAATTCTCTGATCTGCACAATCGAATTATTGTTTCTTCTTTAGGCGAAGAAGAGCTGCTCAAGTTCAGGGAAGCCATCGAGAAAGCAAGCAAATTATCGAAAGTCGAGGCCAACCTTCTGTGGGACGACTTCAGTTGCAAGTGGTTCACCCTCATGCACTCGACGAAGCCGTATGTGCTCAGGAGCTATCAGGAACTCGCAGATCATGTACAATGAACGACCATGACCAATCTGCCTTTGGTGTAGTATAATGAGACAGGTTGTGATGGAAAATTTTGCAGGTGGCTGCGGGGTTCGAAGGGATCAGGGATGTTAATGTTGCCTCCCGCCTCATCGGAGGTGCGTTTGACAGTGCGACGGTCGATGATCCGCTTTCCGACCAATACTGCAAGCTTGGTTGCTCGATCACGCCGGTGGAGAGGGAATCGGAGGAGTACGAGATGATCGTCAAGTATCTCGAGACCACTTACGAGCCGGTGAAGGTCGGCGAAGTGGTGAGTAGTGCATGTTGTCCCGCCATGATCAGTCTCATAAACATACAACTGATAATGCTGCTTTCATTGTAGGTTTATGGCGTGGCTGTAGAGAACATATTCTCCATTCAGTCAAGTGCCGGCCCTTCCTACGAAGAGATAAAAACACTGCCAAACAAGATCCTATTATGGTGTGGTATGTTCGTTTATCTCAACACGTACGTCGATGTGTTTACAAGCAATACTCGCCGTCGACAATCCTGAATCTTTCAGGTACCCGAACTTCAAATTTGCTTAGGCACTTGCACAAGGGACTTCTACCGGCGGTGTGCCAAATTCCAGTACCCGGCTACATGGTAAGTCATAATTACTAGTCAATTTCGTTTTGATTCGACACAGGTCGTCTATTGTTTTTTGGCTCGTCAGTTTGGAAGAGCGATCGTGTGCTCGGACGCATCCGCAGAGGCTGCTAGATATGGATTCACGGCAGTCGACCGGCCGGACGGCTTCCTATTCTTAGGCATCGTCGCTCTCGGAGAGAAGATCACCGAGATCTCTACTTTGCCTGAAGACACGAGGAAGATGGAGGAGGAGAAGGTGAGCGTCAAAGGTCTCGGGAAGAAGCGACCGGAGGAGTCGGGGCACTTCCGGTGGGGCGAGGAGATAAAGGTGCCCTGTGGACGGCTGGTGGCGTCGTCGGAGCATAAAGATAGCCCGCTGGAGTACAACGAGTACGCTGTTTATGATCCGAAACAGGTGCGTATGCAGTTTCGGTTGCTGCACGGGTGCGATTCCGTTAGGTGCTAAATTTTGTTGCGTGGTTTTGTGGAATAATGTGTTTGCAGGTGTGCATGAGATTTCTGGTGGCTGTGAACATGGAAGTGGATGTCGTAGAGGAATGAGCGAATATTTGTTTTTATGAAGAAGTGCATGTAAGTGAGATTTCTGGTTGGTTGTAGTTTATTTAGGACTTCTGCGGTTGCATGAGAGGGGTCCATTTTGGTAGACAGATTATGGGGACTTTTCAGTGTGTACAATCTTTGTTTGTGGACAAGTTGAATCACTTTTTGTTTTTTTTGTGTAAGTAGATGCTAGTTGTTGTTTATCCTTTTAGTCATCCTTTTGTTTTTTTTATCCCATAATCCTTTGAAAAATGATTAACAAAATTTTTTTAATCTCGAACTATCGATTTAGTTTCATGAAAATTTTGCATCGATCCCCTGAGCTTTGTAATTAGGTTGTTGGTAGGGTGTATTGATCCTGTCGCGAAGTAAGGTAGCGATCCTACGGGCCGGACGGTCTCTCGGATGGCACGAGCGAATGAGGTGGCAGCGACCCGATAGCATTCCGGCGAGGCCCTGAAAGACGACGACCGTTAATAAACCCGCCGGGGATTTTCCCGGTCAGACACTCTGACGGTCAAGTCAATATCCACAAGCGTAATAGTGAAACTGAATTGAAATGAGACAAGAGGTAAGAAAGCTTGCGTGCGCATACCTGCGATAGGGGGAGTGCGAAGTTTATATAGCCGGGGAGCTGACAATCCCTGTCCATATTGACGAGACAAGAATGTGATAACTGTCAGCTCGTAGGAGCACTTAGGAGTGGCGCGGCATGACGCGGGGTGCTCGAGCAGTACGAGAGTACTGGCTTGGCGGACTGACCGCGAAAAGCGTCAGAGATGAATAAGGTGCGCAGAACCCCGTTAGCAGGGTCGTACCCTGGATATGATGATACAGGGGCGTAGGGGCGAGGTAGCCCGTACCCCGAGAGCCCGACTGGCGGGTCCGAATACTGGGGACCGAGTCGGGTAATAGCCAGTGAGCATGGGCAGCCACGCGTCCGACTGGTAGAATAGAAGCGCAGGGTACGCCTTGAGTCAGGGGTTTGCCAGGTGGTATCTGTTTGATTCTGTTACGTATCCAGTCCTCGTGATGTCATCGGAGCGCGGATCGCCCTGTGTTCGACTGTGACACACGACCTAACTCTAGGTCGAGGAATGGCCAGGGAGCGTGGGACACCCTGTGTCCGATTGGTTGAATGACTGGGGATCGGCCCAACCGACTCCATTCGTGGCCAGCTAAATACTGCCTCCAGGGGTGGTTCTCGGGTCCGGGAATCCGTCCTGAAATACCTTCGCTGACATGTCTACTAAATCTTCCTGGCGCCAGGTTGATTGACGGGCCCAACCACTGAACATATTCGTAAGTAAGGTCGGGATCATGCATTATTATCAGTGGCTCGTTTCCCTTGCTTGGACTCCTATTGGTGACTTGCATTATATCTATTTGGATTTGAATCGGTCGAGTGCATGCAAGCCGTCCACGACTGGATGGATTGGTATGGATCACAACCTCTGTTTCTTTCACGCAATGAAGCCGTCATCCGACGAATTGCCGGTTCAATGCGGAATAGCACAGTAAGTTTTGAGAGGTCATAAATAAATTTTAAGTTGGACCGAACCATTTGATTTTAAATTTATCAAATAGAAATTTATTTATAAATCTATAATTAATTACCCACTTAGTTTTATATCTAAAAAAATATCATTTAAGACAATTTTAAAGACTCGGAACAAATTTAATCTTTTTATTAATTTTGTTTAAAGTTAGAGTTTGGAAGTTATTTTTGTTTTTAAAAAATTAAGATTTTGATTCTATTTAAACACTTATTTATAAGTTGTTATTCAATAGTTTTTATTAATAATAATTTAATAACGTTATTTTTTAAAACAATGAGATTGGTGGTCTATTTTTAAATATTTTATAGTATCGATAAATTTTAAAAATTATCGATAATATTTTTAAATGTTTAAAAAAAAAAAGATTTGTATACTTAATAAAAAATTAGAATTAATGAAAAATCACATGCATGCTTTTTCTTCTTCTAACCTAAATGATTCATGCTTAAAAGAGAAAAATAGAAAATTAAGGGAAAAGATAGATTATCTCTCCAAAGCTATAGAAAAATTTAAAATTGGCTTAAAGATCCTAAATATGATTATTGGGACCCAAAGAATAAGTTTCAAGAAAACAGGTTTAGGATACAATGAATCTAGCAATGAAAAATCATATCATTGTTTATTTACTAGAGGACAATAAAAAGCTAAGACCCTAGATAGAAAATAGATTCCTAAGGAGTACTTGGTCAACCCAATTAGAAAGAATTTCTATTGGGTGCCAAAGTCAATTGCCAAGAGTTAGAGGATTTAGAAATAAGTCAACCATGCAAGTTAAATATCAATCCTTTTGAAATATGGTTGACTTGAGACCTTAAAGGGGAACACATAGTCAAATAATATTCATGATCAAATGGGCTAAGTAGAAGTTACCTTTATTTCATCTCATAATGACTTGATTTATGATTTTATTTATGCATATGAGATGTTAAGATGATACAAATAATTCACTTGTGTTTATGACATTTTGATGAGTTATTAAATGTATCATTTTAGTAATAATAAACCAACTATGGGGAAAATAAATATTTAATTAATAGACATCTTGTGTATAGATCATAGTTTGATATATTAAATGTTTTGAAAATAATTCTATGTTTTATTTGTTGGTGTATAGATTTAAAAACCTATAGTTTCAAAACTCGGACTTAAACTTGATACAAAATTGAATATTTTTCAAATTTTTGAGTTTTGGTCAAAAAATTCAAAAATATTTTGATTTTTTATGAAAATATATTTTTCCTTATTGAAGACCAGAAATATATTTGCAAAATTTCATAATTTTTAAATTTTTTTAGAATTTTAAATGTATTTCTGAATTTCAGCTCAAAAAGCTAAAATTTGGATCGGACATGTGCCAATCGACTGCATCAGAGAACCAGTCGACTGGTACTCTGTGGGATTATTTTGGTGAGGTCAGTCGATTGATATCTATCTCATGTTAGATAATAAATATTATCTAATATTAGTTGGCCTTAAAATTAAAAAATAAATAAATTAAAACTAAAGTAACTTCATGCAATTGAAGTTACTAATCAAATATAACTCATCTATACATATATATACTTATTATTATTTGTAACGGATGTAAATAAAAATAAGTATATGCAACTGATGCATGATGGATATATAATAAAAGGAGGTTACACATATATTTGGTACTCTCTCTGCCTATAAATTGAAAGCATAATAATATACATCATATTAAGAATTGATTGCTTTCGAAAAAAGGAAAGAAGAGAGAAACCATATATGCAAAATAATTACATTACAATGACTTCTTCTTCAAGCTCAGGTATGTAAAATATATAGATTTCAAGATCCGTTTCATAAGTAAATATAATGATCATGTAAACTAATATGTGGTATCAGAGCGAAGTTGTGAAATCTATATGTTTTCATGTATGAATTAATTTTGATGAATTATAAATTAATATATGCATTAATGATATAAAACATATAATAAACTTTTCTATGAATCACGTTGAATATTCAAATTCATTTATTAAATATATATTAATTTTTCATTATATAACAATGATTAGTATCTTTAATAAAGCATGACATAATAAATTTATGCACTAATTTATTATTGTTTACGAATTTGATTAATAATTGTAATATACATGCATACTTTAAAGATAATCAATATTGATTATGATTGATGTAAATACATGATAATGATTTGAAATTAACTAAGATAGTTTGTGATCACCAAAGTGATCAAACTAGAATAATTAAATATCATGCATAAAAATAATCATTTATTTATCATACTTATGAAATGCCTATTAAAAAAATGATAAATAAATGAGATTTATTAATAATTAAATTTATGGATTTTCCCAAAGGAAAATTAATTTTCATGATTAGTGACATAATCGAAGAAAATTAAAATTCTTGAACCAAATATATTTTGTTTATCCAAAGATGACATTTATATTTGATTGAAAATTTTAGTTTCTTAATAATATGAGACATTTAATTTTGGATAGTAAATTGTAATATTAGCTCAAAGGTATATTACAATATATTCTAATGTTTTATCAGAATCTTTATGTCTAATTTGCAGCAATTTCTTTTCATTCGCAAGCTTCTTCTGTTACCATGTTTAATGATTTAAACTTCTCTGAATGGAGTGAACAAGTCACCCGGCCGGGGTGGATACCAAGTAAAATCGGTTTGTTAGCGTTGTTTGTTTTTATTATTATTGTTTCCGCTGTGCAACTAACAACGTAGGTACAAGAACAACCGAAGAAACGCTATTCACCCCCTCTAGCGGACCGGAAACGATCCTACAATTGGTATCAGAGCGAAGGACCGCTCTTGATCGGACTAACCGCCGAGGGAGCACACGCTAGAGGAAAATGGAAGGAGAAGGTCTGCTAGGGGACGACATCTACACTTCACCGGCCTACGACCACGAGGATTTCAACTATTGGCGGGCGAGGATTGAGACGTGGTTCGGAATGGATTGGGCATGCCGAATCGCGCTTGAAGACCCCTTCGAAGTTCCAAAGGACAAGCACGGGAAGAAGCTTCGTCCTAGATATTGGGACAAAGAGCAACAAGAACAATTTCGGGCAAATAAGAAGGTAATAGATGTATTAATCAATATTTTACCTACTAATGTATTAAATGGTGTAGGGGAGTATCAAAGTGCATGTGAATTATGGAGTAAAGTGAAAGAGTATCATGAAAGTCCTACACATGCTCAAGAGCTCAAGGAGAAAAGCCAAAGTGGTCAAGAAGAAGAAGAAGAAAATGAAGTGTCAACCTCTTCAAGTGAGAAGGAGGAATTAAGTGAAAGATCATTAACCTCCTCAAGAGAAGAAGAGGAAGAGGTCTCCACCTCAAGGATTGAGGGGGAGGAGAGACCTAATTCAATGTCAGATCAAGAAGAAGAATCTACATTATCCAAGGTTGAAGAAGTCAACCTAGTCTCCACCTCCACCAAAGCTAAATCGAAGGAGCACATCACATGCTTTGGTTGCAACGAAAAGGGGCACTATAAGGACAAGTGCCCAAAAGGTAAGACGGAGGTAAAATCTAAACTCGAGTTCATTCGATTTAAATCTAACGTGGGTTGTAGGATTGGAGGAGTCAAAGAAAAGAAAAAGGAGATTAGATGTTTCACATGTGGAGAAATGAGGCACTACCACACCAAGTGCCCAAAGAAAAGTGAGCTAAAGAAAATGGAGCACTTGAGGAGATGGGAGAAAGAAGAAAGAAAGAAGAGAAGAATCCCACATCAAGGAGGGACTCCAAAGGTAAGGAAGGTAACTTCTAACCTTAAGCCAAGATTTAATTCAAATTCAAATTTCTGTATGCATGATAAAAATCATGTTAATCATTCATCCATGCATGCTAGGATTGATGAAAATTGCTTAATGGTGCACAATTTCGGATTTAAATATAATGATAGGACTAGGGTTAACAAGGTAGATCATAACCCTAGAAAAAGCATGCATCATGATCAACCTAGGACCTTTGTACCTAAGGATCATGACACTAATCCCAAAAAGGGAAGGAATGTGCCTAAGAAAATGGGTAGTCCTAGGAATGTCCAGGGTGGACATATGGGTTCTAAGGTTAGAACTCTAGAAAGGAAAAATCAAGCCTTGAGGGCAAGACTTAATACATTGGAAAAAGCCCTAGAAAGATTCACGGTTGGATCTAAGAGCTTAGACATGGTGTTGGGTAGCTTAAAACCCAACTACGATAGATCGGGTTTGGGATACCGGTCTAAGACCTCCAAGGTAGATGGAAAGAAATATGTTGGGGAAGCATATAATCATGGCAAGGAGGGTAAGTCCAAGGATGGCAAGTGGGTGTCATCAAAAGGTAGAAAGAGTAACTTAACCAAGGACAATGTGTCCAAGGTTAAGAAGGTCCATTTTGAAGGCCAAGGGTCACCGGGGGCACACCGGTGTGGCTTAGTGTGGATTGAGTCACCTGTGACGACCCGCCTTAACTTCTCCCCCTTAAAGCGGACGTCACTTTTACTTAACCTTAACTTTACCTTATCCTTAGCCTTAAGTTACCACTACTTGACTTCCCTTAACTTGCTCTGAATTTTTTTCTTTTAAAAAAAAACTTTCATTTTATTTACTTTGCAAGGATTTGACTCCTAGACCTCTTAGTTATAAAAGAGAAGCACTAACCATCTGCCCTACACCACTTTCTTTTTAATGGTACTAGTCAACTGCTATATAGCCAGTCGACTGGTGTTACCCACAGAAACTTTCTGTGCCCGGCACCAGTCGACTGGCCTCTTGGCAGTCAACTGGTGCATCGAACAGAAACTTTCTGTTCGATAGGGCAGTCGACTGGCACGCCTGAAACCTGCATTTACAGACCTGAAAACCATTTCCAAAACTCCACAATTCATATACTTTTAAGACATACAAAGACATAACTCCATTTCTATACTCTATACTAGTTTTATAAACATCCTAGCAACTCAAAACAACCTCATAAACTTGTAATTAGGATCTTTGCGGAAGTAAATAAGCTATCAAAATATATAAACTCTAGACTAGAGTTTGTACCCAACTTTGTCTCTATGTAAGGTTTAAACAAAGTCATTCGTTCTACCAATTCAAAACACCAAAACACATGTTCTACAAGACTTAATCCGACGATCTCTTCCACGGTTCCGCCGCCACTGAACATCAATGCAAGTCCCGCTCGCCTCCCTAGCTTATGCTTTTTCTTTACCTTTGTCTGCAATAGAAGGAAATGCAACTAATAAGCGATTTGCTTAGTAAGTAAATCCTAACTCACAAATCCATACGATCAATGATAAACATGCTCTTTTCAAATAATGCTTGCTTCAAAACACATGCACTTTGAAATACTTACACATGAAAACTTTCACATACTCATCATGCTCAATCATGCTTGAAAACATTTACTAGCATTAAAACATTGGCAAATCTAACATGCTCATAATTTCTTTTGAGACTTGCTACTTATGCATTTCCATACTTTAAATGTAACGCCCCAAAATTCCCATTTTTAGTTCTTAAAGTCCTTAGAACCATTTAAAAATGGTTTAGAAATATTCTAGATATTTTTAGGAATTTTTAGAATATTTTTATGAAATTTTCCGAGTCCGTTTAGTATTTTTTAAAAAAGGAAAAACATTTAAGGGCAACAGGAGGTTCGAACCCGCGACCACCATGAGACCAGACGCGCGCGCGACCAGCTGGGCTAGGGTATCAAGCACAACAAAAGGTGGAGAGAAATAAATTTATGAAGTAGTTACGTTTTTTTTCCATAAAGATAGTATAAATAGAAAATTAAAGGGAGAAGTTTTTATTTCTCTCAAACCCTCTCGCCCAAACCCCACGCGCGCCGTCTCTCTTCTTCCTCACGCACGCACGCCACCTCCCAAGCCTTCCTCTCCTCTTCCAAGGGGGCGCCGGCCAAGAGGGAACCAAGGAGACGGAACGTTTCGTCCGTCTCGACGAGAAGAACACGTAGGCGCGGACGGTTCGTAGAGATTTCAAGCTTCTCCCGAGCCCTAGACGTCAATTTTGGTTGTAAGTTCAAGGAAACCAATGTAAGTACTGCTCACCTACAGTAAGAGGCGGTTTTCCGCAACCTTTTTTCCGTAGAAAGTTAAAAATGCAAAGTTTGTTTTAGTTTAAGATCTTGCATGTATTTCTAGTTTAATTCATGCTTGTATAAGTTTATTAAGTACCCTATATGAAGTTAGGGTCTAAGAAAAGCTATGAGAAAAGAAAAGAGAAGATAAAGATAAGAAAAGAAAAGGCCAATGCCTTAAGAAATCCCCAAAAGTCAAGACTTAGGGATTTGGGCACACAAGGTGCTCGTTAAAATGCCAAGGCATTTAAAGATAAGAAAGAAAAGAAAGAAAAGCTATTTTATTTTCTAAGGCCAGTACCCGGCGTCCAAGGGCGTCGTTAAAGAAATCCAGGTGTCCAATTCCAAGGTCTTGGCCCTGGTAGACCAAGGTCTGCTCTATTAGGATTGGTGGCTCGCTACCCCAACCTTTTAGGGAACGCGCATAAGATGGTACTTACGTCTTAAGTGGATCCAAGTGATTATTATTTTCAAGTATATGCTTTAGCAAAGTTTTCTAAAGTTTAAGAAAGTTTTCAAAAAGTTAAAGAAAGATTTAAAGTTCAAGAATTGCTAAAGTTTCAAGTTAAGCCAAGGAAAAGTAAGTTAAGATTTGTTAATGCTTGAGTATGCATGTTTATGAGTTATACATGTTTTAGTGTTTCTTTTAAGCATAAAAGTATTTCATGAGATTTTTCATTGTTGGAAAAGCATGTTTGCACATTTTGAGATTTTGTGAGCTAGATAGTACTTACTAAGCTTTATGCTTATAGATGCATTTCCTCTTACTGTAGGTAAAGGTAAAGACAAGCAATTCTGAAGGAAGGCGACGAGGCGGTGCTGAGCGACGTGTGTGTGGTGGCTGACCTTGGAGAGATCCTTGAGACAAGATGAATGAAGGACTTAAAGTGCATTTATTATAAAGTCTTAGTTTAAGTTAGATCATATGACATTTATCCAAGTATTTGCGTTTTAGATATTTTGCATATCCTAAAACCATGAGTAAAGATTCCATGTCATTTTATTTAGCATACATATCCTTATGATTGCATTGGATGCGTATAAGTGTGAGTAGTTTTGAGTATTGATACTTGATGGAGCTATTTGATGCATATGCCAAGATATTGTGAGTTCCCTTTGAATCAAGTTTTTATTGCTAGAAATATGCCTAGAAAAGTTGCATTACATTCCAAAATGCTCTAGTAAGGTGTAGAACATGTATTTTGGTATTATGAATGCATAGGAGTTAAGTTTGGTACAAAACTCTAGTTTAAAGTTCATATAGATTTTCATAACTTAATTTCTTCCGCAAAAGTTCTAATTTCGAGTTTATGAAGTTGTTTTGATTGGCTAAAATGTTTAGGAAACTAGTATAGAGTATAGAAATGGTGTTGTGTCTTTGTATGACTTGAAACTATAAGTTTGGTGGACTTTTAGATAAAGGTTTCGAATCTGAAAATTCAGACTTTCAGGCGTGCCAGTCGACTGGTTAGGTAGCAGTCGACTGGTACCATTGCAGAGAAGTTCTATAGATGAGAAGAAGTGTGCCATTGTATCATGCATGACCATTAAAGTTAGAATATCATCCCTAGATGAAATTAAAAGAGAAATAAAGAAGTTCCGCATTCTTAGTCGTGCATTAGAGTCAAGAAGTAGATAAAGTAACGGTCCGTCTAAGGTAGAGAGAAGTCGGGTCGCTACATTAAACCACTAATTTCCTTGCTCTTGCTCTTTAACATGCTTGTAACATAACAATGTTAACATACTTAGCAAAACATATGCTTAAACTGAAAACACTTACATATACTCATATACTTCAAAATATTAATCAACTTTCTCAGGCCTTGACAATGTACCTGGTATCAGTGTACCAATGCGCGCATCCCTAATAGGTTTTGGGGTAGCTAGCCACCGCACCCTATTAGAGCTTCTTTCTTACTTTCTGTGGGCCTCTCATTTGCCCGGTACATGTCACTTTAAAAAAGTAAAATACTTTCTTACTCATAATGCTTGTATTTATCAAACTAACTTTCTTTTTCATAAATCTTGCACTATAAACCTTTACCTTTTCTTACTTGGAACTTTCATCGAGCATCTTGCGTGCCCTTAACCCCAAAACTCCCTTTTGGGACTTTTCAAGAATTTACTCTTGTCATACTTAGGTCACATACACAAAATCTTACTCCAATTCATATTCTATGATAAAACATGTATTCTTTAGGAACTTAAAACACACAAATAAGAAAACCATAATCTTAAAGCATGCATTTAGATCACAAACATGGTTCTACAATGAGAAATTCGTGGCGAAACTACTTTTATTGCAGGTGAGTGATCTACTTACCCTTTTTCTTGAAGAAAACTCACTAAATATCTAGGAAGCTCCTAGCGTAGCGCTCCTCCTCTCTTCCCTTGCGAGAAAACTTCACTCCTTGGCCCTAGGAAAGAAGCCCTAGGTTCTCTACTTCAAGAGGAAGAAGAAGGAGGAAGAAAACTCCCCCTTTTTCCCTATTTTCGCAGCCTCCTCACCTCTGCTCGCGCGGCCTCCCGAAACCCTACAAGGGGTCTTAACACAACTTAAGTGGAAGTTGAGACATCTCCTCATGAAAAGGACTTACTTAGCTATAATATTATTTCGCTTCATCCCTTTCTGTGCTTGATACCCTTGCCCTGCTGGTTATCCCAACTCACTTAAGGGCTTGCTTTGCCCTATGGTTGCGGGATCAAACCCCGCCCGAACTTTTTTCTTTTTATTTTAATTCGAAAAAATGCTAGAAAATTCAGAAAAATTCCTAATAATTCACGAAAATTATTGGGTGTTACAATCCTCCCTACCTTATAAAAAGTTCGTCCTCGAACTTAGAATAACTCCGGATACTTTTGCCTCATGCTATCTTCTGATTCCCAGGTTGCCTCTTCATACTTCTGATTCAGCCATAAGACTTTTACTAGTGGTACCACTTTGTTCCTCAGCTTCTTATCTGCTCGACCTATTATCTGAATAGGTCGACTTTCATAACTGAGATCTTCTTGAACTTGTACCATCTGTGGTTCAATCACTTGGTTAGCATCTGGGATATGCTTCTTTAGCATTGAGACATGGAACACATTGTGTATTGCTGACATCTCTGAAGGTAGTTCCAACTAATAAGCTACTTTTCCAACTCTTTTCGTCACTAGGTAGGGTCTTATGTATCGAGGACTTAGCTTGCCTTTCTTGCCGAATCTCATTACCCCCTTCATAGGAGCTACCTTGAGGAAAACTGTATCCCCAACTTCAAACTCTAACGGTCTACGGCGTACATCGGCATAACTCTTCTGCCTACTCTGAGCAGCTTCTATTCTCTGGTGGATACTCTTTATAGCTTCTGTGGTATCATCTATGAGATCAGTCTGTGACCCCATTTCTTTCTTCTCACTACCTTCATACCAACAGAGGGGAGATCTACACCTCCTGCCATAAAGAGCTTCATAGGGTGTCATACCAATAGTAGCCTGATAACTGTTGTTGTAGACAAACTCAGCTAAACACAAATACTTGCACAAACTGCCTTTGAAATCTAATGTACAAGCTCTGAGCATATCTTCTAGAATTTGATTCACTCTCTCTGTCTGTCCATTAGTCTGGGGATGGAAAGCTATGCTAAACTTCAGTTTGGTGCCTAGCGCTGTCTGTACGCACTCCCAAAAGTGTGAAGTGAAACGACCATCCCTATCAGAGATAATGGTCTTCGGGACTCCGTGTAGTCGGATCACTTCTTGCACATATAACTGGGTTAACTTTTCAATCGAGTAAGACACTTTGATTGCCAAGAAGTGGGCAGACTTGGTCAATCTGTCTACTATCACCCAAATAGCGTCATAGCCATTAGTTGTCTTTGGTAGACCAACTATGAAATCCATGGCTATGTCTTCCCATTTCCACTCTGGAATCTGAACGGGCTGTAGGACACCTCCTGGTCTCTGGTGTTCTGCCTTAACTCTCTGACATGTCAGGCAGGTGCTGACATACTTAGCTATGTCTCTCTTCATCCCTGACTACCAAAATCTTCTTTTCAAATCTTGGTACATCTTAGTGGAACCAAGATGCATTGAGTAGGGAGTTCCATGGGCTTCTTCAAGAATCTTCTTTCTCAGCTCTTCATGATTGGGGACACATACACGGTCACCATAGTAGAGTATCCCACTGTCAGATACTCTAAACTCTTTACTCTCTCCTTCTTGCATCTCCTGCTTGATCCTTTGGATATCAGAATCCTCAGCTTGCTCTTTCTGTATCTCTTCAAGCAAAGTTGACTCTAGTGTCAATAGAGCTAACTGCTCATCAATAATCTCCACTCCATAATCTACTATCTCCTTCTGTAATGGTGGTGCCAATGATGATAAGGACATTAAAGTGGCACAAGTCTTTCTATTCAGTGCATCTGCTACTCTATTTGCCTTACCAGGGTGGTAAAGAATCTCACAGTCATAGTCCTTCACTAACTCGAGCCACCTTCATTGTCTCATATTGAGGTCTTTCTGAGTGAAGAAATATTTCAGACTCTGGTGATCTGTATAAATCTTACACTGCACTCCATACAAGTAATGCCTCCATATCTTTAGAGCAAAGACTACAGCTGCCAACTCCAGATTATGAGTGGGGTAATTCTTTCCATAGTCCTTGAGTTGCCTGGAAGCATAAGCTATGACTTTGCCATCTTGCATAAGGACTGCTCCAAGTCCTAGCTTTGATGCATCACTGTATATATCAAAGCTCTTATCACCTTCGGGTACTGTAAGGATAGGAGCGCTTGTCAGTCTCTTCTTCAACTCAAGGAAACTCTGCTCACAGTCTTCAGTCCACTCATACTTCTTATTCTTTCTGGTAAGGGTTGTAAGTGGAGAAGCTATATTTGAAAAGTCCTCTACAAACCTTCTGTAGTACCCTGTTAAACCCAGAAAACTTCTGATCTCACTAGCATTCGTTGGTCGACTCCAGTTACTAACTGCTTCAATCTTGGCTGGGTCTACATTATGCCTTCTTTGGAAATGATGTGGCCTAGAAAGGCCACCTGGTTAAGCCAAAACTCACACTTTGAGAATTTGGCGTACAACTCCCTCTGGTGTAAGGTCTGCAACACTATCTTTAGGTGTTCGTCATGTTCTTCCTGAGTCTTTGAATACACTAGGATATCATCAATAAAGATAATGACGAACTTGTCTAGAAAATCCTTGAACACTCTATTCATTAGATCCATAAACGTCGAATGGGTGTTTGTCACTCTAAAGGGCATGACCACAAACTCATAGTGCCCATATCTTGTACTGAAAGCAGTCCTTGGCACATCGCTCTCCTTCACTCTGAGCTGATGGTAACCTGATCGCAGATCTATCTTGGAGAACACTGTGGCTCCCTTCAGCTGATCAAATAAATCATCTATCCTTGGCAAAGGATATCTGTTCTTGATGGTTACCTTATTCAAAGCTCGATAATCTATGCACATTCGCATAGATCCATCTTTCTTCTTGACGAACAATACAGGAGCTCCCCAAGGTGAATGACTAGGGCGGATGAAACCCTTGTCAAGCAGCTCTTGCAATTGTTCTTGCAATTCTTTCAGTTCTGCTGGCGCCATGCGATAAGGTGCCTTCGAAATTGGGTTGGTTCCTGGGGCCAACTCAATTTCAAACTCAATTTCCCGATTGGGAGGGAGTCCTGGTAACTCTTCAGGAAACACCTCAAGATAGTCACAGACTACCCTCACTTCTTCTCTCTTTAATCCTTCTCCTTGACTTGCATCCACTATATGAGCTAGAAAACCAGAGCACCCCTTCTCTAACATTCTCTGAGCTTGTAAGGTAGATAAGAACCTTTTGTCTTTCTCTTGGGTCTCCAATAAACTCAAATGAGGTTCTGCTTCTGGTGTGAACTTGACTTTCTCTTGCGGCAGTCTATAGAAGCACTATACTTGCTCAAGAAGTCCATCCCTAAAATGACATCGTAATCCTTCATCTCAAGGACTACCAAGTCACTATAGAGCTCTCGGTTGGAAATCCAGATTGGTACTGCCCTTAGCCTCTGAGTAGAGGCCATTACTTCCCCTGACGGTAAGGTTGTTAAAAATTTCTGACCCAAACTTTCTGGTGGGATCCCTAGCTTTTAGAGAAAAGCATGGATACAAAAGAATGGGTTGCCCCAGTATCGAATAACACAATAGCATATTGAGATGAGATGAGTATTCGACCTGTGACCATGTTAGGAGCATTTGCCACCTCTTCCTTGGTGATGGCGAAAACCCTGGCGTTGGTCGTGGCTGGTGGGGCTTCCATTCTCGCTTGACTGAAATAGATCCCTCCATAACTGGCTGCATCTGGTGCAACTGCTGAGGTCCACCCCCGTACTGAAGAAGCTGTGGTGGAGGCGGCTTTGCTTTAGGGCAAGCCTTGGCCAGGTGCCCTACTACTCCACAGATATAACATCCGCCAATACTCGACCGGTTAGGGCAAGCCTTCATCATATGTCCTTCTGCTCCGCAAATATGGCATCCGCTCATGCCCTGACGACATACTCCAGGATGTCTTCCCACATTTGGGCAAGGGGAATACTTGAGCTGCTTGCTTGACGAGCCCCCTTTGTTGCCCTCAGAAGACTTCTGGTCCCACTGCTTCCTCTTGCCTGAATTTCCTTTCCAATTTTGTTGGTTCTGAGGATTTCCTTGGGACTTCTGGGCTGATGCCTGTTGTTGTTGCACACGTGTGGCCTTTATACTATTAAGTAGTGTTCAGTGATCAAAGCACTACTTACTAGTTCTTCGAAGTCTGCGTCTATTACCACCGCCGGCCACATTCAGAGCTATCTGAGGCCTCAGCATCTTGAGCATTAACCTGACCCTTTCCTTTTCAGTGCTAACTAACTCCGGGCACAAGCGAGCTAGTCGATTAAACTTCTTCACGGCTTCATCTACAGACAATTCTCCTTGACGGAACTCGTGAATTCATCATAGTGTTTGTTTTACCTTCATATGAAAGTACTCCTCCAAGAACTCTGCTTCAAAGTCGGCCCAGGTCATCTGATTCACATTCTCTTAGCCTTCACTCTTTCCCACCACATCCTGGCATCTCCAGTAAGGCAGAAGGATGTGCACTTTATCTTCTCCACCTCAGGCCAGTCCAGTAACTCCATTATACTTTCCACCGTTTTGAACCATGCCTGAGCATCCCATGGTTCACTTGTGCCAGAAAAATTCTCGGGCTTCAGTCTCTGCCACTGGATCAGATATGCCTCTTGTCTTACTTCTCTTGCCAGAGGTACTGGGGGAACCTCTGTCGCCACTGGTGCCCTACTTGCGCCACTGGCGCCACTGGAGGGGTAGCAGGTGGCCTGTGATTAGTGGCCTGCTGGTTAGCCATCAAGGTGGCAATGACTTGCTGCTGTTCAGCAAGTTGCCTCTGAAGCTGGGCCACCACTCCTTGAAGGTCTGTGGTGGTACTGACTCCGTTGACTCCTGTTCTCTAGGAGCTTGCTCCTCATTTCGGACAATTCTGGGACGTCCTCTTGCCATTCTCTTACTCTATAGTGTAAAGAAAATAAAAGCTCATTATCTCTTACAACTTACTTCATTATCTCCATGCACATATTAGCATATAATAATACTAACATACTTCTTATCATCATGCACTTACTGATACTAGCAGTCAATAATGAAAAGCATGCAAAACTATAACATATGAACTTCTTACTTGGCAGGCGGCAGGATTGATGCTTGATGTCAGTGTGGCGGAA
>JAGFNQ010002738.1:0-51337 GCA_024364735.1 Boesenbergia rotunda | reverse complement strand
CATTTATTAAATAAATGTTTACAATCATAAGGCAATTGCCTTAGGACACTTCTCTCATATTACTAACACTTTATACCAATAGAGGGGAGATCTACACTTCCTGCGATAAAGAGCTTCATAGGGTGCCACACCAATAGTCGCTTGGTAGCTGTTGTTGTAGGCAAACTCAGGTAAACATAAATATTTGCACCAACTGTCTTTGAAATCTAGTGCACAAGCACTGAGCATATCTTCTAGAATTTGATTCACTCTCTCTGTCTGTCCATCAGTCTGGGGATGGAAAGCTGTGTTGAACTTCAGTTTGGTGCCTAGCGCTATCTGTACGCACTCCCAAAAGTGTGAAGTGAAACGACCATCTCTATCAGAGATAATGGTCTTCGGGACTCCGTGTAGATGGATCACTTCCTGTACATATAGCTGGGCTAATCTTCAATCGAATAAGACGCTTTGATTGCCAAGAAGTGGGCAGACATGGTCAATCTGTCTACTATTACCCAAATAGCGTCATAGTCATTAGTTGTCTTTGGTAGACCAACTATGAAATCCATGGCTATGTCTTCCCATTTCCACTCTGGAATCTAAATGGGTTGTAGGACACCTCCTGGTCTTTGGTGTTCTGCTTTAACTCTCTGACATGTCAGGCAGGTGCTGACATACTTAGCTATGTCTCTTTTCATTCCGGACCACCAAAATCTTCTTTTCAAGTCCTGGTACATCTTAGTGGAATCAGGGTGCATTGAGTAGGGAGTTCTATGGGCTTCTTCAAGAATCTTCTTTCTCAGCTCTTCACTATTGGGGACACATAAACGGTCTCCATAATAGAGTATTCCACTTCCAGATACTCTAAACTCTTTACTTTCTCCTTCTTGTATCCCTTGCTTTATCCTTTGGATATCAGAATCGTCAGCTTGCTCTTTCTCTATATCTTCAAGCAAGGTTGACTCTAGTGTCAATAGAGCTAACTGCCCATAAATGATCTCAACTCCATAATCTACTATTTCCTTCTGCAATGGTGGTGATAAGGATGACAAGGACATCAAAGTAGCACAAGTCTTTCTACTTAGTGCATCTGCTACTTTATTTGCCTTACCAGGGTGGTAAAGGATCTCACAGTCATAATCCTTCACTAACTCAAGCCACAGTCGCTGTCTCATATTGAGGTCTTTCTGAGTGAAGAAATATTTCTGACTCTGGTGATCTGTATAAATCTTGCACTGCACCCCATACAGATAATGTCTCCATATCTTTAGAACGAAGACTACCGCTGCCAACTCCAGATCATGAGTGGGGTAATTCTTTACATAATCCTTGAGTTACCTGGAAGCATAAGCTATGACTTTGCCTTCTTGCATAAGTACGGCTCGAAGTCCTAGCTTTGATGCATCACTATATATATCAAAGCTCTTATCACCTTCGGGTACTGTAAGAATAGGAGCGCTTGTCAGTCCCTTCTTCAACTCAAGGAAACTCTGCTCATAGTCTTCAGTCCACTCATACTTCTTATTCTTTCTGGTAAGGGCTGTAAGTCGAGAAGCTATCTTTGAAAAGTCTCCTACAAACCTTCTGTTGTACCCTGCTAAACCTAGAAAACTTCTGATCTCACTAGCATTCGTTGGTCGACTCCAGTTACTAACTGCTTCAATCTTGGCTGGGTCTACCATAATGCCTTCTTTGGAAATGATGTGGCCTAGAAAGGCCACCTGGTCAAGACAAAACTCACACTTTGAGAATTTGGCGTACAGCTCTCTCTGATGTAAGGTCTGCAACACTATCTTCAGGTGTTCGTCATGTTCTTCCTGAGTCGTTGAATACACTAGGATATCATCAATGAAGACAATGACGAACTTGTCATGAAAATCCTTGAACACTCGATTCTTTAGATCCATAAATGTTGCAGGGACGTTTGTCACTCCAAAGGGCATGACCACAAACTCGTAGTGCCCATATCTTGTACTGAAAGTCGTCCTTGGCACATCACTCTTCTTCACTTTGAGTTGATGGTAACCTGATCGTAGATCTATTTTGGAGAACACCGTGGCTCCCTTCAACTGATCGAATAAATCATCTATCCTTGGCAAGGGATATCTGTTCTTGATGGTTACCTTATTCAAGGCTCGATAATCTATGCACATTCGCATGGATCCATCTTTCTTCTTGACGAACAACACAGGAGCTCCCCAAGGTGAATGACTAGGGCGAATGAAACCCTTGTTGAGCAGCTCTTGTAACTGTTCTTGCAGCTCTTTCAGTTCTGCTGGTGCCATGCGATAAGGTGCCTTTGAAATTGGGTTGGTTCCTGGAACCAACTCAATTTCAAATTCAATTTCTCGATTGGGAGGGAGTCATGGTAACTCTTCAGGAAACACCTCCGGATAGTCACAGACTACCCTCACTTCCTCTTTTTTTAATCTTTCTCTTTGACTTGCATCTACTATATGAGCTAGAAAACCAGAACACCCCTTCTCTAACATTCTCTGAGCTTGTAAGGTAGATAAGAACCTTTTTGTCTTTCTCTTTGGGTCTCCAATAAACTCAAATGGAGGATCTACTTCTGGTGTGAACTTGACTTTTCTCTTGCGGCAGTCTATAGAAGCATTGTACTTGCTCAAGAAGTCCATCCCTAAAATGACATCGTAATCCTTCATCTCAAGGACTACCAAGTCACTGTAGAGCTCTCGGTTGGAAATCCAGATTGGTACTGCCCTCAGCCTCTCAGTAGAGGCCATTACTTCCCCCGACGGTAAAGTTGTTAAGAACTCCTGACTCAATCATTCTGGTGGGATCCCTAGCTTCCTAGAGAAAAACATGGATACAAAGGAATGGGTTGCCCCAGTATCGAATAACACAACAGCATATTGGGATGAGATGAGTATTCGACCTGTGACCATAGTAGGAGAATTTGCCGCCTCTTCCTTGGTGATGGTGAAAATTCTGGCGTTGGTCGTGGCAGGTGGGGCTTCCATTCTCGCTTGACTGAAATAGGGTCTCTCCATTGCCGGCTGCATCTGGTGCAACTGGGCTGATCCACCCCCGTACTGAAGGAGCTGTGGTGGAGGCGGCTTTGCTTTAGAACAAGCCTTAGCCAGGTGCCCTACTACTCCACAGATATAACATCCGCCAATACTCGACCGGTTAGGGCAAGCCTTCATCATATGTCCTTCTGCTTCGCAAATATGGCATCCGCTCATGCCTTGACGACAGACTCCGGCATGCATCTTCCCACATTTTGGGCAAGGGGAATACTTGAGCTGTTTGCTTGACGAGCCCCCTTTATTGCCCTCAGAAGACTTCTGGTCCCACTGCTTCCTCTTGCCTGAATTTTCTTTCCAATTTTGTTGGTTTTGAGGATTTCCTTGGGACTTCTGGGCTGATGCCTGTTGTTGTTGCACACGTGTGGCCTTTATACTATTTAAGTAGTGTTCAGTGATCAAAGCACTACTTACTAGTTCTTTCAAAATCTGCGGTCTATTACCACCGCCGACCACATTCAGAGCTATCTGAGGCATCAGCATCTTAAGCATTAACCTAACCCTTTCCTTTTCAATGCAAACTAACTCCGGGCACAAGCGAGCTAGTCGATTAAACTTCTTCACGGCTTCATCTACAGATAATTCTCCTTGACGAAACTTCGTGAATTCATCATAGTGTTTGTTCGTTACCTTCATATGAAAGTACTCCTCCAAGAACTCTGCATCGAAGTCGGCCCAGGTCATCTGACTCACATTTCTCTTAGCCTTCACTCTTTCCCACCACATCCTGGCGTCTCGAGTAAGGCAAAAGGATGTGCACTTTATCTTTTCCACCCCAGGCCAGTCCAGTAGCTCCATTATACTTTCCACTATTTTGAACCATGCCTGAGCATCCCATGGTTCACTTGTGCCAAAAAAATTCTCGGGCTTCAGTCTCTGCCACTGAATCAGATATGCCTCTTGTCTTACTTCTCTTGCCAGAGGTACTGGGGGAACCTCTGTCACCACTGGTGCCACTACTTGCGCCACTGGTGCCACTGGAGGGGTAGCAGGGGTGGCCTGCTAATTAGCCATCAAGGTGGCAATGACTTGCTGTTGTTCAGCAAGTTGCCTCTGAAGCTGGGCCACCACTCCTTGAAGGTTTGATAGTGGTACTGATTCCGTTGACTCCTATTCTCTAGGAGCTTGCTCCTCATTTCGGATAATTCTGGGACGTCCTCTTGCCATTCTCTTACTCTATAGTGTAAAGAAAATAAAAGCTCATTATCTCTTACTAACTTACTTCATTATCTCCATGCACATATTAGCATATAATAATTCTAACATACATCCTTATGATCATGCACTTACTGATACTAGCAGTCAATAATGAAAAGCATACAAAACTACAACATATGAACTTCTTACTTGGCAGGCGGCAGAATTGATGCTTGATGTCAGTGTGGCGGAAGGGTGGGAACTTGCTCTGATACCACTCTGTGATGACCCGACTTCTCTTCCTTACGACGGGCGTCACTTTTACTTAACCTTGACTTTACCTTATCCTTAGCCTTAGGTTACAACTGCCTGACTTCGCTTAACTTACTCTGAATTTTTTTTTCAAATGACACCAGTCGACTGGTGTCATCCACAGAAACTTTCTATGCGCGGCACCAGTCGACTGGCCTCATGGCAGTTGACTGGTGCATCGAACAGAAGGTTCTGTTCGATAGGGCAGTCGACTGTATCTGAAACAGTCGACTGGCACGCCTGAAAACTACAGTTTCAGACCTGGGAACTCCTTTCAAGGGTCCATAATTCATACTCTTCCAAAGCATATAGATAAATAACTCCAAATTTATACTCTATACTAGTTTTATAAACATCTTAGCAACCCAAAACAAATCCCTTTACTTGCAATTAGGATCTTTGCGAAATTTAATAAACTATCAAAACATATGAAATCTATACTAGAGTTTGTACTTAACTTTGTCTCTATGCAAAGTTTAACCAAGATCATTTCGTTCTACCACTCCAAAACACTAACCGCCAGTTTCTATGAGACTTAACCCAAGAATCTCTCCAACGGCCGCCGCCACAGAACATCAATGCAAGTCCTGTTCGCCTCCTTAGCTTATGCTTTTTCTTTACCTTTATCTGCAATAGAAGGGGATGCAACTAATAAGCGGTTTGCTTAGTAAGTAAATCATAACTCACAA
Source organism: Boesenbergia rotunda (assembly GCA_024364735.1). Lineage (NCBI taxonomy): Eukaryota > Viridiplantae > Streptophyta > Magnoliopsida > Zingiberales > Zingiberaceae > Boesenbergia > Boesenbergia rotunda. The sequence goes on along the minus strand of JAGFNQ010002738.1, from coordinate 46,170 downwards.
AACCATGTGATCAATGATAAACATGCTCTTTTCAAAGGATGCTTGTTTCAAAATACATGCACTTGAAACTATTTGCACATGGAATCTTTCATACACTTATCATACTCAAACATGCTTGAAAACATTTACTTGCATCGAAACACTTATAAACTTAACATGCTTATGATTTCTTTTGAGACATGATACGTATACATTTCCATACCTTAAAACACTAACTTCTTTGATCTTGCTCTTTAACATGCTTGTAACATAACCATGTTAGCATACGTAACAAAATATGCACTTAAGGAAATTGAAACACTTACATATACTCATATACTTCAAAATAATAATCAACTTTCTAGGCCTTGACATTGTACCTGGTATCATTGTACCAACGCGCGCATCCCTAATAGGTTTCGGGGTAGCTAGCCACCGCACCCTATTAGAGCTTCTTTCTAACTTTCTGTGGGCCTCTTATTTCCCCGGTACATGTCACTTTACAAAAGTAAAATACTTTCATACTCATAATGCTTATACTTATCATGCTATCTTTCTTTTTGCATAAATTTTTGCACTATAACACCTTTATCCTTCTCTCTTTGAACTTTCATCGAACACATTGCATGCCCTTATCCCCAAAACTCATTTTTGGGACTTTTCAAGAACTTGGTCTTAACATGCTTAGATCACACATTCAAAACCTACTCCAATTCAAGTTCTATGATAAAAACATGTATTCTTCAGAAACTTAAATCACACAATAAAACAATATTCTTAATGCATGCACTTAGATCACAAAATCACGATTCTACAACGAGAAACTCCATACGAAACTACTTCTATTGCAGGTGAGTGATCTACTTACCCCCCTTTGCTTGAAGAAAACTCACTAGTATGTAGAAAAATCCTAGCGTAGGACTCCTTTTCTCTTCCTTGCGAGAAACATCACTCCTTGGCCCTAGGGAAGAAACCCTAGGTTCTTTACTCAAGAGGAAGAAGAAGGAGGAAGAAAACTTCTTGTCTTCTCCCTGTTTTCGCAGCCCCCCCTCAACTTCCTATTCGCGCAGCCTCCAAAAACCTAATGGGGTCTTAACGCAACTTAAGCAAAAGTTGAAACATCTCTTCATGAAAAGGACTTACTTACCTATAACATAATTTCGATCCATCCTTTTCTGCGCTTGATACCCCCAACCTTCTGGCTAGCCGAGCCCGCTTAAGGGCTGGCTTGCCCCGTGGTCGTGAGATCAAACCTCGCCCGACCCTTTTTCCTTTTCTTTTTATTTTTATTTCAAAAAAATGCTATAAAATTCATAAAATTCCTAATAATTCATGAAAATTGTTGGGTGTTACATTCTTCCTAGATCACTTTCAGCCTATTTTAGTATATTGTGGACCATTTGACTATCCCTACTGAGTAGGGTTGACTTGTATTTAACTCGTACTTGACATTGGTTTGACTTTTCTGGTCCTACTATTGACCGGATGAATCTCATGCGTTTATCTCATTGATTACTTGCCATTTCAAATGGTATGCTAAGTCAATTGTGATGTTATGCTTAGTAGAATAGGACTGCTCTACTTTTATTTTTCTTAACTGTTTTACTTTTTATCTGTTATTTGAAAAATCATTTTGATTTTTCGACTTAGTGTTCTTAAAAACTTACCCCCTTCAAAACTAGGGTTTTTTCGCAAATGGACTTAGCTTAGGCCCTAACCCTAGAACTGAATGCACCTATAGATCTAGAAGCCAGGATCTCACAAGCACCTTAGGGTACTTTTGATTGATAACCTAGACTGTGTTGAGATGCTTAGGTCTATGTCTTGATTTAAGATGCTTTAAGTCAGTGCATCTACAGTAATTGGGGCAATAAATACCAATTGAACAGTAATCAGGTTAAGTGTCAAGCTTAGAAAATCTAACTTGATCAGATTACTTAACATGACTAACCCTAGCAAATGCAACTGTTTATAACAGTTAGTAAGTAGCTAACTGGGTTAGACATGTAACGCCCGCTTTTTTTTTCCCTAAAGCGGCTAACTGGGTTAGACATGTAACGCCCGCTTTTTTTTCCCTAAAGCGGCATTACGCTGACATACTTAAGGCATGTAACATCATACTGCAGCGGAATAACTTAATCCTTATATATACATGCCCCTACTACCATCCCTCATACACTGACATGGAACTTAACATATGAACGTCATACTTAACATCATATCATAACATGCTTAACATCATACCATAAGGTTCATATCATATCATACTTGACATCTTATCATAAAGTTCCATAAGTCACTATTCGAGCATATAGGTAGCGAAAATAAAGTTCTTAACATAAACGGTTAACACATTCGATTTCATGGGCCAAGTCACCATCACACACATATTTCAGGCCCTCCTGCTGCTTCCTCGTTATCCCCTTGCATGATCTGCGGTATAAGGAAAGAAGACTATAAGCACACAGGCTTAGTAAGACTCTTTCCTACTCACTAAAATTATTCGTCATTCATTCATAATCATATGGAACATAAGCATCATAAGCATTTCTATCATAGCATAAAGCATAAACATAGGCATAAATCTAATTGAACATTCTTATCATGGCATAAGGTATAAACATAGGCATAAGCATAATTAAACATTCTAAGCATGGCATCATATGTGGCATGAACATAAGCATAAGATGTAGATCAACCATAGGCATACTTTCTAGCATATCAAGCATAGACATCGTAAACATTCTAAGCATGGCATCATATGTGGCATGAACATAAGCATAAGATGTAAATCAACCATAGGCGTACTTTCTAGCATATCAAGCATAGACATCGTAAACATTCTAAGCATGACATCATATGTGGCATAACATAACTTAATAAACTTTCCTAGCATGGCATGAGACATGGCATAAATATAAACATAAGATATAAACCAACCTATATGGCATAAACATAGGCATACATTCTAGGATATCATAAGAGCATCTTCTTACCATAATCATAACATGGATCATTCATTCTCATTTATATCTTTTAACATGGATCATAAGCATAACACATTATTATCATAACATAATGCATAACATATATGAATGCATGGGTAGAATGCATATACATAGGGATGCTTAACTTTTAAAACATACTTTGAAAATGCTTAAACATCATCATCATAACATTTGGGGTCCCCGGCTTGTACCAGATACATACATCATAGTGCGCATCCCTAGTAAATCCGAGGTAGCTAGCCCCGACCTACTAGGGTAAGGACAGCATAGTCGGTAGTCCCCGAACCGAGGCGTTCTCAAGGAGCCCATCCCTGTTGCACAGCTCCGGTAGTGCCAGAACCGTGGACAGCTCCGGTAGTCCAGAACCGGGGCGTTCTTAAGGTGCCCATCCCTTGGACCCATACTTGGGTCCGGTACAAGCCCATTCATAAAGTAAAATACTTTGCATGCTTCATCATTCATAAGACATTCATAGCATACTTATCATGGCATCATTCTTATCATGAACATGATCATAACATACTTATCGTAACATCATTCTTATCATGCATAACCATGGCATATCATTCATAAACATGGCATATCATTCGTAAACATGGCATATCATTCATAACATGGCATATCATTCATAAGCATAGCATATCATGTATAACCATGGCATATCATTCATAAACATAAATCACATCTTACCTTAGGGCCATTGGGACCCTTACTTGGAATAAATCTTAACTCTTATCCTATTAACTCTTATTGGCCGAAACTTATGGAGTCCCAAGGACATGTGATAATTCACACAATCACCATCCTTCATCCTTATATCATGGCAACACACATAAACATATGTTTGAAGTTAAAGACTCAACCCTAACCCTTGGGTCCTTGGGGTTGGCCGAACCATATGGGCCTCTAGGGTGCTCCAAAAATTCCCAAAATTTATACTTAACTTATAAACATCATCAGGGAGCATTAAATAACATTATCATGATTTTTAACATGTTTATAGACATTTAAATCATGGTGGCCGAAACCCATAAACATAGGGACCTTGGTTTTGTCCCTTTCATGTTGGCCGAAACCCTAGAGTGTCCTAGGGTACTCCAAAAATTCCCAAAAATTACAATTAACTTCTAAACATCATAAGGGAACATCAAATAACATTATGATGATTTTTAACATATTTCTAGACATTTAAAACATGGTGGCCGAAACCCTTGAACTTAAGGTTCTGGGTTTTGCTTCTTTCATGTTGGCCGAGACCCTAGGGTGTCCTAGGGTACTCCAAAAATCCCCAAAAATTACACATAACTTCTAAACATCATAAGGGAACATAAAATAATATTATCATGATTTTTAACATATTTCTAGACATCTAGAACATGGTGGCCGAAACCCTTGAACTTAAGGTTCTGGGTTTTGCTTCTTTCATGTTGGCCGAGACCCTAGGGTGTCCTAGGGAACTCCAAAAATCCACAAAAATTACACATAACTCCTAAACATCATAAGGGAACATCAAATAACATTATCATGATTTTTAACATATTTCTAGACATTTAAAACATGGTGGCCGAAACCCTTGAACTTAAGGTTCTGGGTTTTGTTTCTTTCATATTGGCCGAGACCCTAGGGTGTCCTAGGGTACTCCAAAAATCCCCAAAAATTTCACTTAACTTCTAAACATCATCAGGGAACACCAAATAACATTATCATGATTTTTAACACAATTATGGACCTTTAAAACATGCTGGCCGAAACCATTGAACATAGGAACCTTGATTTTGTTTCCCTTCAACATTAAATCCGAAACTAACCCATATATCATGCCAAAAATCATGGAAATCATAGGTAACTATTATACCATAGGTGAGGGAGTCTTACCTTAGTTTTCTTGATTTTTTGAACCTTGAAAGAGGAGAAGGAAGAGGACTTGGTATCTCTTGACCACAACTAATCCTTGTCACCTTGTAGGAACTTGAGATCTTGAGAGATGAGACCTCTTGTGATGTTTTCTCCAAGGCACTCCTCCCTTTGGTGCTTGGCAAGAATGGGGAATGAAGAGGAGAGGTAATGCACTTGATTGAGAGAATGAGTAACTCCCAAAACTCCTCTCATTATAACCCATCAAGGAGGAAAATGAAGAGCCTCTCCATGACTCTTCACCTCCTTTTACCTCTTAACTATCCTCCACTTCAATTACTCATAAGAATTCCTTGCTAGGTGAGTTGGTTAAGGCTTACATGGTTGTACAAGAGGTCCAAGGTTCAATCCTTGGCTCATGCACCTTTATTTTTATTTTATTTTCATTTCATTTATTTTATTATTTTTATTTCTTAAATTCCGAAAATCCCCCCTAAAATCACCCATAATTATGCCAATATTCCTAAATAAAATTATTTTATATTTATATTAATTTTACCTAATTTATATTAATTTTACCTAATTAATACCTATTTTTGGAGCCCTTTTAAAGCTCATTAGTACCTAGTTTTTCTCAATTTAAATGAGAAAACATGGATTTCTAGGCCCAATTTTACATAATTATTTCTGGGCCCCTCGGAAAATTATCTAGACAAGCTCAATATTTTAAGAAAATATTAAGAGAATTTTTCAGGTCGTTACAAGACAGGACCCGAAAGAGAAGAATTTAAATTGATTTGGTCCGGTTTATGCTTAGAATTGGTTCAATACAGTACTTTCTTTACTAAATGTTTCTTGCTATAATTTTTTTTGATATATGACAAAGGGGGAGAGATTTGAAAGGAGAGAAAAGAAGTTTTTTCTAATTTTTAAATTTTTCCAAAAACTTTTATAAACTTTTATCTTCTTTTTCAAAAAGTAAAGTAACGAAAGTACTTAATTCAAAATTTATTTTGAAAATTTTCTAAGTACTTAATTCAAAATTTATTTTGAAAATTTTCTAAATGCATAACTTAAAACTCATTTTAAAAATTTTCTAAGTATTTAATTCTTGTGGAAAATTTACTAAGTGTTTAAACTTAAAATTCTTTAGGAAAATTTTTCTCTAAACTTGAAAATCTTGTTGAAAATTTTCTAAGTGTTGAAAACCTGAAAAATCCTTTTGGACTTAGAAATATTTTTGAAAAAACCCCACGTACTTTTGAAAAACTCAGGAGGAGAATTTCTTCCAGGGGAGGAAATTTAAAATCATTTACAATACCTATTTCTTTAACTTAACTTTTTGAACCGTGTTGCCATAAATCAAAAAGGGGGAGATTGTTGGTGTAGGCAGCACCTGAGTCAAACCTGGGTTTTGATAATGGCAAACGGTTCAGAAGTTAAGGTGTTATTGTGATCTAACATGTTCATTGAGTGTGCAGGAAGAAGTCCTAGGTATGCTATGCAAGAAGTCTTGGCAAAGGGCTGGGCAAAGAAGTCCTAGTCAAGGACTGGGCAAGAAGATCTGACCGGAAGTCGGGCAAAGAAGTCCTGGTCAAGGACTGGGCAAGAAGTCCTGGCAAGGGACTGGGCAGCGAAGACCTGACCGGAAGTTGGGCACGAATACCTGGTCAGGTGGATTGGGCAAAAGACCAATCGGAGGAGCCGGTTGGCAAAAGGTAAACTCTCCTGACAGGAGTAGGTGAGGACGCGTTCCCGTCGAGGGAACAGTAGGCGTCGGTTCGACCTAGGGTTCTATTTGAGAGACCCAAAGTCAGAACCAAGATAACTACGACTGTAATTATTACTTGTTGTGGTTTTGGTACTAACCTTAGTTGCAGGGTCGAAGGACTGGTCGTCTGCAAGAGAGGTGCTTCACTAAGCCTAGGCGCCCGGAAGGACTCAGGCGCCCGAATGGGCTCAGGCACCCGTATGGATACGGGCGCCCAAGTGTGAAGGCAAAACACCAACCACAGCAGCGAAGCCTCTGGATCAAGCCAGATCAGGCGCCCGTGAGGTCACGGGCGCCCCCATCAGCTCAGGCACCCAAGTGGAGGTGGATAAGCGCTGACCGAGCCCGCGTATAAGGATTCGCGCAGGGAATGCCACGTGTTAGGCGCCCCCAACGTCACAGGCACCCGTATGAGCACTATAAAAGGGGGTGCACCCCCAAGCCTTCAACAACAACTTGCTCTTAAAGCTCCAAACCTTTTCGTTCAAGCGCTACGCTCCGGCAAACTCCGACTTCGAGATTCCAGCGCCGCCGCCGACCCTCTGCTCCGAAATTTGATCCACCTTGGGCATCGGTAACGAAAAGTGTAGCAATTTCAATTTTCTGATCTACTTCTGTACTCAAATTGTAAATATTTTATCATGATAATAGAATTACCCAAAGTAAACGGTCAAGGACCGTGGGCCATGGAGTAGGAGCCGACCGCGACTCCGAACCATGTAAAAAACGACTTGTGTTCTTGTGTACTTTATTTCTTTCCGTTGCGCATATTCTTTAACTGTCTGAAAAATTTTCATAATGATATTCGCCCTACCCCCTCTATCATATTCTTCGATCCAGCAGGTCGAACCGACGCCTAGGTTCCCTTCCCGGGGAACGCGCCTTTCACCTACTCCTCTCAGGAGAAGTTTTGCCAACCGGCCCATCCGGTTGGACTTTTGCCCATCTTCACTCACCAGGACTTTTGACCAATCATACAACCAGGACTTCGTGCCCAGCTTCTCTCACCAGGACTTCGTGCCTAGTTCACCACTAGGACTTATTGCCCAACCCTATGTCAGGATTTTGGTGCCCAGCCCTCGGCCAGGACTTATTGTTGGTGTAGGAAGCACCTAAGTCAAACCTGTGATTTGATAATGGCAAAGAGTTCAGAAGTTAATGTGTTAATGTGATCTAACAAGCTTACTAAGTGTGCAAGAAAAGTCCTAGGTACACTAGGCTAGAAGTCTTGGCAAAGGGTTGGGCAAGAAGTCCTGGTCAAGGACTGGGCAAGAAGACCTGACCGGAAGTTGGGCAAAGAAGTCTTGGTCGAGGACTGGGTAAGAAGTCCTGGCAAAGGACTGGGCACCGAAGACCTGACCGGAAGTTGGGCAAGAAGTTCTGGTCGCGGACCGGGCACGAAGACCTAATCAGGTGGATTGGGCAAAAGTCCAATCGGAGGAGCCGGTTGGCAAAAGGTAAACTCTCCTGAGAGGAGTAGGTGAGGATGCGTTCCCCGTGCGAGGGAACAGTAGGCATCTGTTCGACCTAGGGTTCCATTTGGGAGACCCAAAGTCAGAACCAAGATAGCTTAGGCTCTAAATAATGACTAACATATTTGCTTCTTTTTGTTGTGGAACTAACCTTGGTAGCAGGGATCGAAGGAATGAGTTTCTGCAGCTAATGCGCCTCAATGCAGTGAGGCGCCTCACTGGAGCTAGGCGCCCAGATGGACACGGGCACCCCAGTTGAAGGCTAAACCAAAGCAAGCAAAGCAAACTGCCATGAAGCCTCTGGACTAAAGCGACTCAGGCGCCCGGGACCATACGGGCGCCCCTATCAGCTCAGGCGCCCCTGTGAGATGGATAAGCGCTGACCGAGCCTACGGATAAGAGATCACGCAGGAGAGGCCACGTGTAGGCGACCCCATCGACACAGGCGCCCCTATGGGTGCTATAAAAGGGGGTTCACCCCCAAGGCTTCAGGCAACATCGCAAAAAATGCTCCAAACACTTTTGTTCAAGCGCTAAGCTCTGACAAACTTTGACTTCGAGATTCCAGCGCCGACGACGACCCTCTGCTCTGAACTTCGATCCACCTTGGGCATCGGTAAATTCAATTTACGAAAAGTGTTGCAAGTTTAATTTTCAGTTCTATTTCTGTACTCAATTTTTAAAATTCTTTTTATGACTATAGAATTGCCTAAAGTAAACGGTCAAGGACCGTGGGCCTTGGAGTAGGAGCCGACCGTGACTCCAACCAAGTAAAACTAACTTTTGTTCGTGTTTGTTCTGTTATCTTTCACTGCGTAACAGCTCTGTTTCTCCAAAAAATTTGAAATCGATATTCACCCCCCCCCTCTATCGATTTTTCCGATCCAACAAGTGGTATCAGAGCGGGTGGCTCAAATTTGGTGCAACCACCAATTTGAGTGTTTTTTTCGGATTTACGAAATTATTTTAATTTTTTCCGAATCTTTCTCGTTAATCGAGGTTGGTACAACACCACTCGATCGTTTTTCATTTTTAGTAATTTCTTCCGCACTACTAATCCAAGACCAAGTCTTGTAACAAGTTTTCTTTGATTTTAATTTTTCAGAAAAAAAACTTAATGGCCATGCAAGAAGGTTTTAGCACAGCCAGACCACCGCTTTTCAGTGAAGAAGATTTCTCCTACAGGAAAAGCAGGATGGAAGTCCACCTGAAAACTTAAGTGGATATGTGGATAATCATCCAATCTGGCCTGGAGATTTCCAAGAACGCAGAAGGAGTGACACAACACTATTCTGAATTGGATGCCTCATTAAAAAAGAAGATCGAGGCTGATGCAAAGGCAACCCAGACGTTGCAATACGGATTGACCAAGGAAGAGCTGAACCGGGTGGGTCCCTTCAAAAGCGCCAAAGAACTTTGGAGCAAGCTGATTGAGCTACACGAAGGTACCTCCGACACCAGAATCAGCAAAAGAGATCTGTTGCTGAACAGACTCTACACGATCAAAATGAACGAAGGAGAATTAGCAACACAGCTCTACGCCAGAATCCAGGAGCTAATGAATGGGCTGCACACGATAGGTCACAAGGTAGAGAACCGTGACCTAATCAGGTATACTCTAAACACATTCCGAAGGAACACACTGTGTGCATCTATGGTAGATGCTTACAAGGTGTCCAGGGATCTTTCCAAAATTAAATTAGATGAACTTTTCTCTGAATTAGAATTGCATGAACAGACTAACTCCTATATGGTCAAGAAAAGTATTGCATTTATTGTAGGAAAATCCCAAGGAAAAGTCCCCAAAAAGAAACCCCAACCAGCACCCGAGTCTGACTCGGACTCAGATTCTGAAGACAGTGAAGGGGATCGACCCAAGTTGGTTCAGCTAGCTCGGGACTACTACAAGGAGTTGAAGCATCAAACAAATAGAATGAAAGCAAGCCGAAGAAAGGAAGATCCAGCTGAAGCTTCAACATCTTCAAAAGGCAAAACCAATGTCACCTGCTACGAATGCAACAAGAAGGGACATTCCAAATCAGAGTGCCCCAATCTGAAGGAGGAAAAGAAGACACGAAGGAAGAAGACTCTCCAAGCCATGTGGGATGAATCTTCCTCCGAAGAAGAAGAAGAGGCCCCGCAAGCAAATCTTCTAGCCTTAACCGCTTCGGAAGACGTTGACACCGGTCAGAATCGGAGCCAGACGATGGAAGGCTCACAATCTCGGAGAACGACCAAATAGCGGTAAGAGGTTATTCTGAGTATGAACTATCAAAGTTAATTTCGTATTTATCTCGCAACTTGGCAAAAGCCAAAATCTGGGGCGAGTCCCTCGGACAGGAAGTAAAACTCCTGAAAGAGGAAGCCGACTCGAGATCCTTGACCGAGAAGGTTCAAGAAGGAAACTCTACTCAAGTTGAAAAGCTTGAGAAAGAGAATTCCTCTTGAAAACTCAAGTCAAGGAGCTCAGAGTGGCTTTAGAATGATTTCACTTTGGGTTCCAAGGGTCTTGATATGATCCTTGGAAAACAGAAGTCTGTTCTTAACCCGTCTGGATTAGGGTACTGAACCAAGTCTAGGCAACGTTCTTATTATGCTATACTGAACCAACCTAAAGCCCAAGTTCAAGCATGGGTCCCTAAGCTCTGTTTGAACAAACAAGCTGAACCAAACCAGTATTGGATACCCAAGGACAAGATTCACATCTTGCCTAACCATTATCGAGGCTTCAGTCCATGGGGAGCCAATATAAAAACAATTTTCATAATTAGATAAGTTTTTTAATGCAAAATTTCTTTATTACATGCTTGCTTGTTTATTTCATACTGCAATTCATTATGCTTAGACTGAGGACTGATTAGACTAAGGACAAAATGACTTAAATGAAATTTAAACAACCTAGTATTGGGTAGAGGTGAGATGATAGTACGTTAGGGAAGTCTTTTTGGTGGAACTAGCCGAAGCTACCGATCCAAAACCTATACTAGTTAGACCAAAATCTTTAAAGAAGTAACTTGATGATGAATTTTCAATAAAAGGCTTTGTCAAGGAAAGGGTTGATGATCCAATAAGGCTACGACCAAAGAAAGCCTAGTGCCTCGCCAAGACCTGGAAACCAATTATTGAAAATCAAATTCACCTTACTATTGTCAGATTTGAATCTAATACAAATTTCAATTAATCTTAGACTCAAACACCCTTTTCAAAAATCAATAAACTTAGCTTTATAAATTTTAAAAATTAATTCTAGACTTTCAAAATTAACCTTGTTTTTCAAAATCAAAATATGTATTTCTTTTTCAAAACCTGTCTCACAAAACCCATAAGGTTAACGTGATTGATAACATTAGATTGGGTGAGGCAGACTAGGTTGTGAAAATCAATTTAAGCTATCCTTAATTCTAATTGGATCCAAATCAATAAATACTTTATGTGTAGAAACATAAAGATTTGGACCAATGGATGTTCGATAGTGGATGCTCTAGACACATGACTGGAGACAAATTGAAATTCATCAAACTCAAGTTCAAGAACCTAGGCTTAGTAGCATTTGAAAACAATGCTACACTCAAAGTCATAGGGTCAGGTAACATTGAACTCAAATCCGACTTTGTGATTAAAAAGGTACTCTTGGTTGAGAACTTCAAATTTAATTTACTTAGTATAAGTCAATTATGTGATACTGACTATGTAGTTACATTTACCAACTCTGACTGCCTAATTAGAAATCTATAAGACTCAGAGTCATGCTTAGAGGTACTAGGAAAAAAATTGTGTATACTATCAATCTACCTTTAGCACCTAAATGCCTCTTAACTCAATTAGAAGAATTCAACCTCTGGCATAGGAGATTAGGTCACACAAATGTTAGACTAATATCTAAAGTTACCCAGCTTGGTCTAATTAAAGGGGTACCAAAAATTAAGAACTACGAAAACACGATATGTAACTCATGTAACCAAGGTAAACAAACCAGGTCTAATCACAAGCAAATTCAATCTGTCACGCCCCGAGACCCTGGAGCCGCTGATCCAATAGAAAATCGGACAGCACCTCCCCTGTCCGGCGGACAATTTACACAAAGACACAGATATAAATAGCACAACCACGCAGTTAAATGGCCTCAGGCCTCAAATCCATGTAGAAACAATAGTTATATGATTATAACTATCGAAAAACCAAAGCACGAACTCACCTGAGCTGCCAGGGGGCAGGAACAAAACTAAAACCCCACGAAGTCCAACATAGGACTCAAAAGTACAATCCCATCGAATAAAACATGAATACATGTTCAAAACATGGCAACGGAAGCAATGTATATACTACAGGGTCCATATCCGAAAAACAACATAAGATAAAACAAAGCAAAGCTCCTCTCGAGCTGGGGACTGGCGGCTAGGGCTCTCCTGGCAGGCATCAACCTGAAATAAAAATGTATGGCAATGGGGGTGAGTCCATAACTCAGCGAATACCCAACAGATATGCATAGAAAGTTATACTAACAATAAGAGTTCAGCTAGTACAGTCTCATATCAACAGTAGGGAAAGACTGGAACTGAAGATACTGGGTAGATACATACCTGAATCCATCTAACCTGTAAAGAGGGTAATAAATACCAGTGGAATACCAATAGACATATAATCTCAGATAACAATCTCCAGAATATGCATGTCAAACAAGTGCAGAAATCAAGTGCAGCAAACAATGCACGATGTAAAGTATACACATGGTGCAATGACATGTGTCACCCCCTAGTCCCAGTCAGGATCATCATCCGCGACGTCCGCGTGGGTAGAGCTGTGACAACCTGTACGAACCCTGCCATCACTTCTCCTAAGTGACCGGGTGGACATGATGCTGGTGGAGACTCCGCTCCTACCCCAAGCAATGGGGGAGTCAAGCTCTCATCTCCTCGTGGCTCAGTACGAGAAGGGACCCCTGGCTGCTACCACGCCCGCGCTCACCCTCCAAATTGTGGCCGAACGGAGCAATACAGGGCAAATGCGCACATCCTACGTTATCCACTAACCCATGAGTGGCCGTGTGCGCATATCATGTACCGAAAGACGATTAGGCTCAACCACAAGGGAGTCGCTGATCGCCGGCATGCAACAATGCAAGGATGGTGTATGATAGATACACATACCTCTCTCCCCAAGTCCTCAGTATACTAAGTCTCAGTCTGAAATCCTATAACAGGAAATACAGGTAACCTACAAGGTATACTGGCTGAAAACTACAGATCCGTCAAGGTCAAATGCAAGAGGTACAACATGATCTCTAAGCATACATATAGATATGGCAATACCTGAGACTGTATGGAACTACAACATAATAACTCAGGGATAAACCATATGTATCCAGAACAGGCATAATAACTCAGGGATAAACAACAAGTATCCAGAACAGGCATAATAAACAGGGATAGCGTATAATCTTACTGCTATCTATAACAATCTATGCATAACAAAATGACAATATCAGACAGATAAGTCAAAGGGTACCCGCCTCCAAGAGTGTAGTCCATATCAAATGAGATAGAACCACCCGTCCAATATAATCCGCAACCGTAAAGCAAATCAAGTCCCTATATCAGGGTTAGATTTAATTAGCTATTACAAAAATAACAACTAGCTAATTAATCCCTAATTTGTTTAAGGGTTATCCAAATCCATTTCTTTCTATTTAATTTCCTTTAATTAAATATAAGGTTCCTAATTACCCCATGTAATTAAGATTGGGTTCACTGTATATTCAATTCAAATTCTACTTTAGTTTATTAGGTTTAAATCTCCAATTTAAACCTAACCTCATTCTAATCATCCCACCACCTATCCAAATTATATAACAGGTTCCCAATTAAAGCTACTAAAAATTAAATGCTATAAATTCCAAATTCCAAATTCCAAATTCTGATCCAGTAACACATCATCCCATAACACTGAAAAACAAACTGAATCTTACCTTAATTGATCACCGGCACAGCAAGCCACCTTAACAACAGGGATGAGAAATTTCCGTAGCTGCCAAAACCAAGATCTAGATTCCAATCCACAACCTAAACTCAAATCCAAAAGATCATAACATCAAGTTGCCACTGATTCCAGTAGCCAAATCCCCAGTAGATCACAAATCCATGGAAAACATACCTTATCCAAGATTGACACAATTTTATGATTCCTTACCTGGTGGCCCGCAACAAGTTCCTACTCATGCCACTAAAAATATGGGAATTTGGCCAACCACAATCTTGTGATAGCACCCTCCAGTGATAAGCATAATGGAGAAGTAAGGCACAACACCAGTGATGGTCTTCAAGACAAAGATCTGGCTTCGTTGAGATGGGTTGGGAGTATCGTGTGAGCCTGACAGAAGTGAAGAGAGGTGGTGGTGCTCAGGCTGTGGTCAAGGAGGTCGCCGTAACTACACGCGGCCGGAGAAGAAGAACTCGAGAACCGGCTTCGGCGAAGATGCAGAACTCCCGTGGGACAGCCGGCTGCGTCTGGATCGATCCAAGGACAAGGGATCTTAGGGCCGCTTGCGAGAGTGACGCCGGCGATCGAGAGGGTGAAGAAGCTCAACAAGTCGGCTGTGGATTGGGAGAAGGCTACGGGCTAGGGTTCACAATGGAGAGGGAGGCGTCGCCTGAGTTCACGTGAAGGAAGGGTATTCGGCCGAATCACCCTAAAAGCCTTTTTATACTCGCCCTTTTGCATTTTAATCCACCAAGTTTCAGACAGATCGCAAGGATGCCCCTCGATTTTAAACTTAATTGTGTATTAGTCCTTGTATTATTTGTTTTATTATATTTTGGTCCCTAAATTTGTGTCCAAGGACTCGAAAGCCCCGGAACCTATCTGGCAATCCTCCGGAAATTTTTGGGACCTAGTCAAAAGTGTCGGATTTAACACAATCAGACTTAACCCAAACCACACTTGAGCTCCTGCACCTTGACCTATTTGATTCACATGGAGCCAAGTCACTAAGCGGAAACCGGTACTGCTTAGTTATTATCGACGATTACTCTAGGTTTACCTGGGTTAAGTTCCTAATAACTAAGGATGAAACCCTAAACTTTTTATTAACCTATGCAAGATAATCAAAAATCAAAATGATACCAAAATCAAAATACTTAGGAGTGATCACGGGGGAGAATTTGAGAATCAAAGGTTTGAGGAATTCTATAAAATAAATAGATATATCCACGAATTTTCCTGTCCTAGGACCCCCCTAGCAAAATGGGATAGTAGAAAGAAAGAACCGAATGCTTCACGAAGCCGCTAGGACCATGCTCAATGAATTCAACCTAGCTTATCAGTTTTGGGCCGAAGCAATTAGTACGGCTTGTTATATCCAAAATAGGGTCCTAATTAACAAAAGACACAATAAGACTCCTTATGAACTATATTACCATAGACTGCCGAACCTGCATTACCTAAGGATCTTTGGATGCAAAGCCCACATCTTGAACACCAAGGATTACCTAGGTAAATTTCAGTCTAACTCAACCCCATGAGTCTTCTTAGGATACTCAACAACCAATAGGGCCTATAGGGTCTACAATAAACAAACTAATAAAATTGAAGAAACAACCAACTTAATCTTTGATGAGGGGACTAATCCAAAATCTAATAACCAAAACCTGAACCAATCAAATATAGATCAGGAAGATAATGAACAAATTATTGAACCATCAATTGAACCACTAGTTGAACCTCTAAATGAACTATCTCTTGAACTAACTACTGCGTCAACTGAATCAATAACTGAACCAACCCAAGTAGTTGTATAGAACACTGAACCAAACCGTCCAGCCGTACCTGAGGCTGAACCAAGTTCTAGAAGAATCAAGAAACCCAGACTCAGTCACCCTTCTGATCAAATTGTGGGTGATCCAACCTTAGGAGTCAGAACTAGGTCTTCATATAGAAATCTTAGTCAAATAGCACTAATTTCAAAAATTGAACCTAAGACTATAGAGGAAGCCCTACCTGATCCTGATTGGATCATAGCTATGCAAGAGGAGTTAGCCTAATTTGAAAGAAACCAAGTCTGGGAACTAGTACCTAAATCTGAGGGCAAATCTATTATAGATACTAAGTGGGTATTTAGGAACAAACTAAATGACCAAGGGGAAATAGTTAGAAATAAAGCCCGCCTAGTAGCTAAAGGGTTCCGTCAAGTCGAAGGATTCGACTATGATGAAACCTATGCTCCAGTAGCTAGACTTGAGTCAATTAGAATGTTGTTAGCATTTGCAGCCCATAGAGGGTTTAAACTATATCAAATGGACGTTAAGTCAGCCTTTTTAAATGGGTTCATCAAATAAGAAGTCTATGTAGGACAACCCTCCCGGATTTGAGGACCTAGAAAAACCTGACTACGTTTTCAAACTTAAAAAGGCACTTTATGGGTTAAAACAAGTACCTAGGGCATGGTATGAACATCTATCAACTTACCTTATTTCTAAGGAATTTAACCAAGGATAAATTGACTCCACCCTATTTGTTAAAACCTTAGAAAAAGACATCTTCATTGCTCAAATCTATGTTGATGACATAATTTTTGGATCTACCAACTCAAACTTTTTAATGGAATTTGTAAAAATAATGGAAAATGAATTTGAAATGAGCTTAGTTGGTGAGCTCAATTTCTTATTAGGACTGCAAATTAAGCAAATTAGGGATGGTAATTATGTTCACCAATCCAAATATGCTAAGGAGTTAATAAAGAAATTTAAAATGGATAACTCCAAAAGTATAAGTACCCCTATGGCCACAAATGTCAAGATTGATAGTGACCCTGAAGGTAAACCTGTAGATCTTAAACTATACCGAAGTATGATTGGAAGTCTACATTACCTTACAGCTAGCAGACTTGATATCCTATTCTCTGTAGGAATGTGTGCTAGGTACCAAACTTGTGCTAAGGAATCCCACTTAGCAGCCCTAAAATGAGTACTTAGGTACATTAAGGGCACTCTAAATGTAGGGATTTGGTATTCTAGGACTTTCACTTTTGAACTATCAGGATATTCTGATTTTGACTATGCTAGATGCAAATTAGATAAAAAAAAGTACAAGTGGAAGCTGTCAACTTTTAGGAAATAGTCTAGTCAGCTGGTGCAGTAGAAAGCAACACTGCGTAGCCCTATCTACAATCGAAGCGGAATATGTTGCTTTAGGAGAATGTGTGGCACAACTCTTATGGATAATGCACACTCTTACGGACTTCCAGCTTGACTACACCCAAACCCAAGTCTACATTGATAACATAAGCTCAATCAACCTGACTAAAAACCCAATTCAACACTCAAGAACAAAACATATAGAAGTTAAACATCATTTTGTAAGGGATCATGTAGCCAGGGGTGAAATAGTCCTTAAGCATGTGGACTCAAAGTCAAACTTAGCTGATATCTTTACCAAACCCTTATCTGAGTCTGAGTTTAGCTCACTAAGAAGGCAGTTAGGGTTATGCTTAGTAGAATAGGATTGCTCTATATTTTTTCAACAAATTATTTTATTTCTAATCGGTTGATTAATATTTTTTTGTCAAAATTATTTCTTTTATCAAAGTCTTGAAATTTAAAATGATTTTCCACTTAGTTTTTTTTTAAAACATACCCCCTTCAAAACTAGAGCTTTTTTACAAATGGACTTAGCTTAGGCCCTAACCCTAGAACTGCATGCACCTATAGATCTAGAAGCCTGGATCTCATAAGCACCTTAGGGTACTTTTGATTGATAACCTAGACTGGGTTGAGATGCTTAGGTCTATGCCTTGATTCAAGATGCTTTAAGTCAGTGCATCTGCAGTAATTAGGGCAATAAATACCAATTGAACAGCAATCAGGTTAAGTGTCAAGCTTAGAAAATCTAACTTGATCAAATCACTTAACTTGACTAATCCTAGTGAAAGATACTATTTATGACAGTTAGTAAGTAGCTAACTGGGTTAGACAGGACCCGAACAAGAACGGTTTAATTTGGTTTGGTCCAGTTTATGCTTATTAAAGTTGGTTCAATACAGAACTTCATTTTTTTGCTCTAATTTTTTTTGATATATGGCAAAGCGGGAGAGAAAGGAAAGGAGAAAAGAAATTTTTTCTAAAAATTAAAGTAGGAGAGAAAGGAAAGAAGAAAAGAAATTTTTTCAAAATTTTATCTCCTTTTCAAAAAGTAAAGTAAATTACGAAAATGCTTAAAAATGTTTTTCAAATCTAAGCATTTCAAAACTGAAAATTTTCTAAGTATAATGTGAAAAACTTTTTCTGAAAATTTTCTAAGTATAATGTGAAAAACTTTTTCTGAAAATTTTCTAAGTATAATGTGAAAATCTTTTTCTAAAAATTTTCTAAGTATAATGTAAAAAACTTTTTCTGAAAATTTTCTAAGTATAATGTGAAAAACTTTTTCTAAAAATTTTCTAAGTATAATGTGAAAAACTATTTTTGAAAATTTTCTAAGTATAATGTGGAAAATTTTCTAAGTATGCAAAAACATTCTGGAAATCTTTGCTAAACATGAAAACCTTGCAAAGATCTAAAACACTTAGAAGATTTACAAAAACCCACTTATCATTGAAAAACTCAGGGGGAAAACTTTCGTTTCAGGGGGAGGAAACTAAATATTTTTCTAATTCATTGCTTGTTATCTATTTTTAAACTTAACTTTTTGAACTGTGTTGCCATAAATCAAAAAGGGGGAGATTGTTGGTGTAGGAAGCACCTAAGTCAAACCTGTGTTTTGATAATGGCAAAGGGTTCAGAAGTTAAGGTGTTAATGTGATCTAACAAGCTTACTAAGTGTGCAGGAAAAGTCCTAGGTACACTAGGCAAGAAGTCTTAGCAAAGGGTTGGGCAAGAAGTCCTGGTCAAGGACTGGGCAAGAAGACCTGACCGGAAGTCGGGCAAAGAAGTCCTGGTCAAGGATTGGGCAAGAAGTCCTGGCAAAGGGCTGGGCACCGAAGACCTGACCAGAAGTTGGGCAAGAAGTCCTGGTCACAGACCGGGCACGAAGACCTGATTAGGTGGATTGGGCAAAAGTCCAACCGGAGGAGCCGGTTGACAAAAGGTAAACTCTCCTGAGAGGAGTAGGTGAGGGTGCATTCTCTGTACGAGGGAACAATAGGCGTCGGTTCGACCTAGGGTTCCATTTGGGAGACCCAAAGTCAGAATCAAGACAACTTAGGCTATAAATAATGACTAGCATGTTTGCTTCTTTTTGTTGTGGAACTAACCTTGGTTGCAAGGATCGAAGGAATGAGTTTCTGCAGCTGAGGTGCCTCAATGCAGTGAGGTGCCTCACTGGAGCTTGGCGCCCGGATGGACATGGGTGCCCCAATTGAAGGCTAAACCAAAGAAAGTGAAGCAAACTACCATGAAGCCTCTGGACCAAAGCGACTCATGGGCCTGATGGGCCAACAATCAGTGTCACGATGAGCCTCAAATTTGAATTTATAAATTGAAAACCCTTAGTTCACAAAACTAAGTGTAGTATAGGGGCCTGAAGTCGTATTTTTCCAAGGACTAGTTAAGAATGCTTAGTTCAAGCTTGAATTCGTCGTTTTATGTTTTCGGTTTTCAAGTAAGATGGCAGTTTTTTGAATATGAATGAAATAACAGTATGAAACAGAATAAACTCAGCTAAAGCAGAACCAATTCGAATATTACGGAAACTACACTTAACCTATTTGACAACTGAGCAATTAAATTCAAAACGATGGAATTGAAATTTAAGAACTAAACATGAATGCAGGGAACTAGTTGCAGAATAGTGAAAACTAGAACAAAGAAAGCTAAAGAAACTTAACTGAAGTGTAGTTGGATACAAACCGAAACAACTTGAAGAAATAAGTGTTTAGAACCAAAATTTTCCTAAATTGAACATCAAACCAGTCCCTTGCCAAGATTTCCCCTTGCCATCACACAAAAGCTAAGCTAGAAACCCTTTAGCTTAAAAACCAGCGAAGAAAAACTCCCTTGATCAGTTTGGAATGGATTGGTGCGTATTGATCTTCCTGATCTGTCACGGGACCGATCAGGACTTCTTCTGATCGGATTGGGGACCGATCAGGACCTCTTCTGATTGGATTGGAGACCGATCAGAAGTGTCTCTGTCCGATCACAGAGATCGATCAGTAGCTGAAATCTATCACCGAGCTCTTCTTTCTTGATTAATTGGACGAACAGCGACTTCGGCTCAGAACCTTCAGAACACTTCAGAGAACCCCTCTGAACGCTCCGACAACTCCGATCGATGAAGATCGGCGATCAAACAAGAAGCGATCGGCAGGAACAGAGCTCCGGCGAAACCCTCACCTGAGCTTTCCAAAACAAAATTGATTAGCAAACTTAATAAGAAAATTACCTCGAAGATTCGAAAACTCGAAACAAAGGCTTAGATCTGATGTTGGCCATGCGCGATCGGAGAAGAAAACTGAAGAACTCGATGAACAGATGCAGAATTCGCGACAACAGAGCTCGGGCGGAGAAGTTCTCTGATTTAATTAATTCCAATTCAAAATGAACTGCTGTGATCATCCTCGCTTCATCCAACGGTCTGATCATCTCAGATTGAGTCCAAATTTTCCAGATCTCCATCAATGGTCAGGATCTTCTTCTCCTTAGCTTGGATCGATCAGATCTACAACGGATGGCTCGGATTGCGCTTCCTTTTGAATGGACGGCTTAGACTCCTCTTGAGCTTGATCCAACGGCTAGATGACTTCTTATTTGGACCAAAACTTCAGATCTTGATCTATGGTCTTGATTAACTCTTCCTTGAGCTCGGATTGGTCAGAAGATGATAGATGGCTTAGATTTCCCCATGATTTGATTGGACGACCCAAATTCATCCATCTCTTAATCATCTTGATTCAAGCCAAGTCTGACTCAAATTCGATCCAATCTGATCACCCAATCTGATCTAGGTCCATGATCATCCAAAGCCTACAAAATTATATTCAAATTTTAATGCCAAAACATCTCAAATATAAAAAGATTTACATCCAAAACTAAAATAGTAATAACTCATGGAACCTAGTGAAAATGCAAGATTAAACATGTAAAAAGGGATCAAAACATGGACTTGAGGGCCTAAATTAATTAACAAAATGGTAATTATCAACTCCCCCACACTTGATCTTGGGCGTCTCGCACAAACTAACTAGTGAACTAATGATGTACCCCTAGATTATTCTCAATCATAGTTATAGAAGCAATTGAAAGGAAATTACCTAGGGTTGTCAATTCTCAAAATTCTAAACTCAATGGACTAGAATCTTGTCCTTAGTCAACAACAAAGTATACTTCATCCTTCATGACTAATTGAGATGAATTAAACACACAAATCCTCCCAAGGAGATTTTTGGTGGCTCTCTTCCTAAGTTCTAAATTTTTGATGAAAATGGAGCTCACTCAAACACCTCATGTTTCTGGCACTACCATAAGCTTGCTTTAGCTCTACTTTCCACCATCATTCTTGAGTTGAATCCACACCTAAAAAGGGCTTATTTGAACAAGTTAGGAAATATGGAATGATAAAATGAAATAGAAATGTAGTAGATGAAAATTTAAGAAAGTGGAAGACTTGGATACTAAAGAATGTCACTAGATGAACTTTGCCCTTTTTTTTCCTCTCTGCAGAAATCAGAGCTTAAAATTGAGCAGGGAACAGACAGAGACTCTGAAATTACTGAATTCAGTGATTCAACCTCTGCTGATCAGTCAAGAGACCGATCAGGCTCTTCCTTATCTTTCTGGCTTTCTTCTGATCGATCAAGCAGACCGATCAGACTCCTTCTGATCGGTCTAGACTACTTCTGATCGGTCTGGGCTTCTTCTGACCATCAGACACTTCCCTGATCGGTTTGGAGACCGATCAGATCACGATCAGAATTAAACTGTAGAATTCTGAAACTGCTTCCTGTCGAGAATTTACTTCTTTCAATCAATAACTCACTCTTAAATTCAACTAGCTCCTTGTTCACATCTTCCAATTCAGAAATATAGTCCAGCACTTGACTTCCACTTCATGCTCTTTTCTTTTTTTTTCTTTTTCTTTTCTTTCTATTTTTCTATCTGTTGTTCTATTTTTTTTTCTCTTCTTTCTTTTCTGAATTGATTCACATCTGAATTTTGCAGCTTCAATTTAGCCAACTCACAGATATTTGGACTGCATAATTAAGTCTGCCTTTTTCCATTTCTTCCTTTCACATTTCTGCACTTTCACAGCTTCAACCTTTCAAGATAACGGAGAACTAAGTGCTCCACTTGGAATTTTTGTTAGTCAAAATTTTGCCTCCAATGTTACCATACAACTTTTAACACTGATACACCACATTCCTATTTAGTAATAGCTCATGAATTTCAACTTGGCACGCAAGTTGATACATCAATTTCAACTCTCTTGTGAAGTCTCTCATTTCCCTTCGGAATTTACCTCATAGAACTTGAAACATCAAATAACAATTAGGAATTTAGATGCTCCAAATGTAACCTTCACTACCCAATTCTTGCAACTCACTTTTGATAGACCACTCCATCAAGTTGGCACACCTCTTCATTTACCGCAATTTTTTACTTTCTTTTGAATTACATCCTTGATACTTTCTTCATTCCTTTAGATCCATCAAAACAAATTGCCAACTATCATTCAACTAAAAATAATTTTTGAAAATACATCATTTCTTACCAAAACACTTCAAAACACTAGCCACCTCCCCCACACTTAGCTTTTTGACCGTCTCGGGCAATGTAACACTATGAAACATCAAAGCACCCAAGTCCATGAAAAATATGATTATGAACATGAAGATTAGGGATGGAAAAAAATAGAATATGGAGTAGATCAACAAGAAATATTGTAAAAAAATGATACGAAAAAGGAAACAAGATGATTCACCTCTATAAATGTGGTCCAATCATAGAAATATAGTTTTGAAAGAACCTAAGCAAGTTCTAGAGTACAATCACATGTGTGTATCTCAAAAATAAGGCCAACTCCTTACTAGGTAAAAAGAATTCATCTCAAATCATCAATCTAGAGTCCATAACTAAGTAGTACTCAAGTATCCAAGAATTTTCATCCATGACTCAAATCCTAAGTTTTAATTACCAAATTTAACTCACTTTCAAAGGACTCTAAAATAATATAAAGAAAATCTAGAGGGATACATTTATTTCAAATCATGCATGAAACGAGATGCTAAAATGGATAAAATGGTATCTATAATAAATCTTTATTCATTCTACACTACCTAAATATTTATTAGCAAGAACTCACTATAAAAGAAAAATTTACTGCTAGAAAACATAGAAATGGTATATACAATGAAATAAGAGTGTAAGAAAAATCAAACTCCCCTTTATGTTGGTGATTGGATTCGATTAAGGAGTAGCATCCATCCCGGTAGTGGGGTAGTTTGGGTGGTCGAGAGAGCTATCCTCACGTGATCAATATCATAGTGCACTGCTCCCTCCCTCATCAACTTCGCATAAGTATGTCCCTGTGGTCGGAGACAATTAAGGTGCAAAATCCACTCTCGGGGTGAATTGCTACGAGTCAAAGTAAGCTCAACTCCTCCCATTATATGCTCTTTGGAAGTCCTTCCGGGAGGTTGGAGGCTATTTAGTTAGAGCACCCACTCAAGAAGCCTACGACACCCTGCAAAACCATGAGAAGGAAATACCTCCCGCACGCGTGCTGGGTAAGAAAGAGATGAAATACAATTAGTCTCTACATAGAATGTATCATGAAATGCATCACATCCAATAAAATCAACCTTAGGTACCTCTATGAGTTTTCCTAAAAAATTAGGAGAAATACTTACCTTGTCGTGCTGAAAAATACCTGAAGGTTCTACAAGAGTGGATGTAACTATGGCCTCCTCCTGGTTAGGTAAAGGCTCCACCTCTGGCTCAGGTTCTGGTTGACATACAACTAAAAGAGGTGATTCTTGGGTCCTTACTCCCACCATGCAAGTCCCTACACTTTCATACCTATCCTCTGAATCTCCTGATATGTCAATCAATATAGGTGATCCCTGGGGCTCAGTGCAATCCCCTACACCTATAGAATCATCTCCAACTGAAAGTGAATTAGAAACAATCTTCAAATCTTCAGCCTCTATAGCTAATGCATCCTCAGCCTCCTCTGAGCTAAAATATCCTCTGTGAATACCAAATGAAATCCTATTAGCATCTTGATACTCCTTTGCCTTCTCCTCCTCTACATGCTTTTTAGCTTGAATCTTATGCTGTGGAAAAGGTAAAGGGACTCTCGGTTCCTCCTCTTGAGCTGAAATTTTTGGAAATGGGTCTTGAGCAGGAATTTCAAGTGGAGTAGCTGCTGTAGGTGCACTCTTTTTACTGATTTCTTCTTGTTCTTCCATCAAAATCATAGGATCAATAGAAGAAGGATTTAAGCTTGAACTAGGGTCACTTTCAACCGGTGTAGAATCCATTTTGAGGCTGTTTTGAGCTGGAAAATAAGGTGCTATAAATTCTTCAGAAAAATCAGCCTTTTGAGAATTTAAACTTGAAGTAACTTTCCCACTCATCAAAGTTATTGCACTAACATTTTCCTTAGGATTAGGAGTTTCTTGAGAAGGTAATTGACTCGATTCTTGGGTTTGTAATTGATTCATTCCACTAGCTAGTTGTCCAATGTGTCTTTCAATGTTATGAAGAGTGGAATCATTCTTTTGTTACCCTTGTTGTTGTTGTAGAATTTGTTGTTGTTGAAGAATTTGTTGCATCATCTCCTCAAGCCTTTGTTGTTGAGCATTAGACCCACTAGAGCTCCCAAAATCTCCTTAATTGCTATGGGACTTTTGTTGGTCTTGAAATAAAGCATTAGGTTGCTGAAAATTATGAGTAGGCAGTGAATTCTAAAAATGAAGTTGTTGGGGCTGATTAAATGAGTGAATGAGCTGTTGAAATTGTTGAATATTGGCTTGAGAACTAGGTGAAAATTGCTGGAAATGATTGCTCTGAAAATTTTGATTTTGGGGCTGAAATTGTTGGTTTAAAGGCTGAAATTGTTGGGGCTGAAAATTCTGATTTTGAAACTGAAGTTGTTGCTGGTATGGTTGAAAAGATTGATGGAAACTCTGTATAGGTTGAAAACCTTGCTGATTTTGTTGCAATTGAGGCTGAAATTATTGATTACTCTGCTGACATTGCTGATAAGGCTCCTGGAAATTCTAAAAATGCTGTTGAAAATTCTGATTTTGCTACTCATTTTGTTGTAGGGGTTGTTGTGAAGTGTTTTGCTGATAGAATGAATTACGATACTTCAAATTAGGGTGACCTCTCCATCCCGGATTGTATGTAGATGAATATGGGTCATTCCTTGATTGATATTATCCTCTGAAACTCTCCATCCCGAATGTGTAGGAATATTTTCAATAGCTTCTGAAACTCTTCCTTGATTTTTCCTAGCTCTGAAAGTCCTCTCAATCTCAGGATCAAACTCCACAATATCACCACCTGCAGTCCTGGTCATAAAACAAACAAAATGGCAGCAAATGTATATAGAAAGATAAAGCAAATAAAATAGTATCAGAAAATATGAAATTAAGCACAAGCTCAAATCAAACAAATTCAACTAGTGTATTCCCCGGCAACGGAACCAAAAATTTAATGGGCCCACAATCAGTGTCACGATGAGCCTCAAATTTGAATTTATAAATTGAAACCCCTTAGCTCACAAAACTAAGTGTAGTATAGGGGCCTCAAGTCGTATTTTTCCAAGGATTAGTTAAGAATTCTTAGTTCAAGTTTGAATTCGTCATTTTATGTTTTGGGTTTTCAAGTAAGATGGGGGTTTTTGCGAATATGAAAGAAATAACAATTTGAAACAGAATAAACTCAGCTAAAGCAGAACTAATTCGAATATTACGGAAACTACACTTATCCTTTTTGACAACTGAGCAATTAAATTCAAAACGATGGAATTGAAATTTAAGAACTAAACTTGAATGCAGGGAACTAATTGTAGAATAGTGAAAACTAGAACAAAGCAAGCTAAAGAAACTTAACTGAAGTGTAGTTGGATACAAACCGAAACATCTTGAAGAAATAAGTGTTTAGAACCAAAATTTTTCTAAATTGAACATCAAATCAGTCGCTTGCCAAGATTTCTCCTTGTCGTCACACAAAAGCTAAGCTAGAAATCCTCTAGCTTAAAAACCAGCGAAGAAAAACTCCCTTGATCAGTTTGGAATGGATTGGTGCGTATTGATCTTCCTGATCGGTCACGGGACCGATCAGGACTTCTTCTGATCGGATTGGGGGCCGATCAGGACCACTTCTGATCGGATTGGAGACCGATCAGAAGTGTCTCTATCCGATCACATAGATCGATCAGTAGCTGAAATCTGTCACCGAGCTCTTCTTTCTTGATTAATTGGACGAACAGCGACTTCGGCTCAGAACCTTCAGAACACTTCGGAGAACCCCTCTGAACGCTCCGACAGCTCCGAACGATGTAGATCGGCGATCAAACATGAAGCGATCGGCAGGAACAGAGCTCCGGTGAAACCCTCACCTGAGCTTTCCAAAACAAAATTGATTAGCAAACTTAACAAGAAAATTACCTCGACGATTTGAAAACTCAAAACAAAGGCTTAGATCTGATGTTGGCCGCGCGCGATCGGAGAAGAAAACTAAAGAACTCGAAGAACAGATGCAAAATTCGCGACAACAGAGCTTGGGCAGAGAAGTTCTCTGATTTAATTAATTCCAATTCAAAATGAACGGCTGTGATCATCCTAGCTTAATCCAACGGTCAGATCATCTCGGATTGAGTCCAAATTTTTCAGATCTCCATCAATGGTCAGGATCTTCTTCTCCTTAGCTTGGATCAATCAGATCTGCAACGGATGGCTCAGATTGCCCTTCCTTTTGAATGGACGGCTTAAACTCCTCTTGAGCTTGATCCAACGGCTAGATGACTTCTGATTTGAACCAAAACTTCAGATCTTGATCTATGGTCTTGATTAACTCTTCCTTGATCTCGGATTGGTCAGAAGATGATAGATGGCTCAAATCTCCCCATGATTTGATTGGATGGCCCAAATTCATCCATCTCTTGATCATCTTGATTCAAGCCAAGTCTGACTCAAATTCGATCCAATCTGATCTAGGTCTATGATCATCCAAAGCCTAGAAAATTATATTCAAATTTTAATGCCAAAACATCTCAAATATAAAAAGATTTGCATCCAAAATTAAAATAGCAATAACTCATAGAACCTAGTATAAATGCAAGATTAAGCATGTAAAAAGGGATCAAAACATGGACTTGAGGGCCTAAATTGATTAACAAAATGGTAATTATCAGCGCCCGGGACCATACGAGCGCCCCCATCAGCTCAGGCGCCCCTGTAAGATGGATAAGCACTATCCAAGCCTGCGGATAAGAGATCGCGCAGGAGAGGTGATGGACCTGAATTAGGTGTCACAAATGTGGGTCTCAAAATTTAGATATGTAAAAAGCTGGAAACCCTTTTTGCTAGCAAAGATGAAAACGTAGTAAAGGGGCCACATGTCGTATTTTTCCTAGGGCTAGTTGAGATTGTTTGATTCGAGCTCGAGTGTATGTATTGTTGATATTTTTAGGTTTCAAATAAAATCTGGGTTTGGGTTGCAATTCAGAAATGAAAGCACAAAGAAAAAGAAAGAAACTTAACTAAATGAGCTAAACAAAGTAAATGCAACTAATGAACTCAACCAATGTGAAACTTAATCAACCAAGACAAAGTAGCCAAATTAGAGAACAAAATTGATATTAAATGCAATCCGAATGCTAAGCAAATGAATAAACACAGTGATGGCAATTTTCGGAAACAAACAAACTTAACACAAATGCTAGCTACGAAATTCAGAAATCAAACTTTAAGCAAACTCAACACAAACTAGCTACAAATTTTGGAAGCCAACAAATGCAAAGAAAGTTTAGAAATGGCCGAATGCAATACTAGTTGATTTCAAACACCATAGCACACTAAAAGTACCCTATAACTTGATACCAATCAGTGCCTAAGCTGCCCTTGATACATAGTGTCGAAATTGAACAAACTTGATACAAAGAAAAGAAAACTCATGTGCCAATATAGAAATCTGATACTAAGTGCCAAATCTATCACTGACAGCTCAGAAACTACTATGATCGAATCAGCTGGAAGACTAGGCTATCAGTGAATAAACATGCAAGAGTGAATGAAGAAATTCAACAGCAGCTAACTGCTCAATCAATTGCAAACCTAGTGCAGAAATGAGATGCAGGAAGGCAGAACTGTGTGCAGAAATTCAGAACAACTGAACGCAAAACACGCAAAGCAAATGAGTTCAAATACTCCAATCTAATATTCAGATAAGATGTAGAAGATCTAAGGTTCTCTTGACACAAACTTTAGAAGCCAATAACCGAAACTGACAAACTTGAGACTGAAATTGATACGCAGGGATAACTGATACGCAAAAGCTGAACAAAATTTCAGAAATAAAACTCAATTCAGAAATGATTCAAATGCGATGTAAACTTAAACCAAATGCATTAGCACACTAAACGTGATGTCTTGTTTTCATGAATTAAAACACAGAAACAAACTGAACTTGAAGTGCAGGAACTAAGTTGATACGCAGCTACAAACTTGATACGCAAGAACTAATTCATGAAATAATCTGAAATTGAGAACAAATGTTCACTAGACAAGCTCCCTAGCTAACTACTTGCAAAATTAAAACCTAATTAAGGCAGAAACAATTCAAAAAGGTAAACTAAAGCAGCTGATACAAGAATTCAGAACTGAAAATGAAGTGCAGACTTCGAAATTACAGCTAATAAATTGAAAATTCACTAAGTAAACTAATCCTCGATCCCTTCCTTAGCTCAAATTCTTCTTGCCGTCACACAAGAGTGAGCCTCGAACCCGTAAGCTCCACAAATCGCTGAAAATCTATCTCTGTGAATAAATCCAACTCAACCTCTGCTCAAATCTGAAAACCCATTCGATCTCCTCAATCAAGATGTGTCCGATTGCGCTGATGGCTTGGGGATGATCTAAGCAATCTAGGGAACCCCTCCAGATAGCTCAAATGGAAGAAAGTGGTGCACAA
This sequence comes from Boesenbergia rotunda, assembly GCA_024364735.1. Lineage (NCBI taxonomy): Eukaryota > Viridiplantae > Streptophyta > Magnoliopsida > Zingiberales > Zingiberaceae > Boesenbergia > Boesenbergia rotunda. Next base: position 16,958 of record JAGFNQ010002738.1, on the reverse strand, counting down.
CTGAGATTGAAGGAAGCAAACGGCAAAGCTGATGAAACCTCAGTCAGCTCTGTTTCTTGCGCAAATTGGAGCTGGAAACTTCACGGAGACTTCATTCCGATGATCTAGAACCTGATCCAATGAAGAAATCGAGTGGTCGCGCCCTTAAAAGAAGAAAACTTGAAGAAGAACACGAAAACAATCGATGGCGAGGAAGACGCTGTAGCGAAGACGCGACAAAGCTGCCCTGTGGAGAAATTTGTTTAAATACTTAGCAATGGACGGTCCAGATTTCCTTAGCTCCATCCAATGGTTAGATCTCATCCAATCTGAACCAAAATTTGATGATGTTGATCAAGGGTCAGGATCTGCCTCCCAGTAGCTCGGATCTTCTAGATTTGTAACGGATGGCTCAGATTAACCTGATCTTTGAATGGACAGTCTAGATCCCTCTGATCTTGATCCAACTGCTGAATGATCTCTGATTTGGATGAAACCTTCAGATCTTGATCCAAGTGGCGGATGGTCCAGATCAGCCTGATCTTTGAATAGACGATCTAGATCCTCTTGGCTTGAGCCAACGGCTGGCTTTTCTCCGATTTACCCCTAAACTTCCAGATCTCATTATGAAGGTCAGATCTACCTTTTCTCAGCTGGGATCCATCTGATTTACCCTGGATGATCCAGATCTGCTTATCTTATGAATGGACGAGCCACAGTTCTCCAGAGCTTGATCGCCTTGATCTGAGCCTGATTCTGACCAATCTTGACCTCGGTCCATGAGCCTTTCAAATCCTACAAACATAGATTCACAATTAAGTTCCAAAATCTTTCAAATGTATAAAGATTTGCAATAAAGCCCAAAATAAAACTAATCTATAGAACCGAGGGTAAATTCAAGGTTAAGCATGTAAAATAGGGGTTAATCATGGATTTTAGAGTATGAAATAGTCAACAAAGTAATACTTATCAAGAGGCCATGTATAGGCGTCCCCATCGACACAGGCGCCCCTATGGGTGCTATAAAAGGGGGTTCACCCCCAAGGCTTCAAACAACATCGCAAAAAAAGCTCCAAACACTTTCGTTCAAGCGCTACGCTCCGACAAGCTTCGACTTCAAGATTCCAGCGCCGACGACGACCCTCCGCTCTGAACTTTGATCCACCGTGAGCGTCGGTAACTTCAATTTATGAAAAGTGTTGCAAGTTTAATTTTCAGTTCTATTTCTGTATCAATTTGTAAAATTCTTTTTACGACTATAGAATTGCCTAAAGTAAACGGTCAAGGACCGTGGGCCTTGGAGTAGGAGCAGACCGCGGCTCCGAACCAAGTAAAACCAACTTGTGTTCGTATTTGTTCTGTTATTTTCCGCTGCATAACTGCTCTGTTTCTCCAAAAAATTTGAAATCGATATTCACCTCCCCCTCTATCGATTTTCTCCGATCCAACACTTATTGCCCAATTACTCAAATCATGACTTCGTGCCCAACCCTCGGTTAGGTCTTCGGTGCCCAGCCCGTGGCCAGGACTTAGTGCACAATCCATGATCAGGACTTAGTGCCCAATTCTTCGAACTAGGACTTATTGCCTAGGTTAACTAGGACTTTTCTTTACTTTGGTACTAATTTCTTGACTCACCCTTCCCTTGTTTAATGTATCACCAACTTAAGCATATTGTTAAACATTGAAACACTTAGAGGAGGACATCACTGATGCATCTTGCACCAACAATCTCTCCCTTTTTGATGTTTGACAATATCATAAGTTAGATTGGATTAAAGTGTTAAGTTATGATTCTTGGGATAAAATGGAAAAAATTGATCTAAGTTTTGATCCTTGGAAAAACATTTTGATTTAAACTTTGATCCTTGTAAAAAAAACATAAGCTCTCTATTTCTTTGGGGAAAAAAATTTTTCCTAAGAAAAAATATCTAACTTAAGCTAGCTCTCCCCCTTTGTCATACATCAAAAAGATGACAAAACAATCTTGCACCAATAATGAAAATTTCAAAAAAAAAAATTCTTTTCCTTTTGAAAGTACCTAGTATAATTCTTTGAAAGCATATCATTTTTGATAAAGCAATTTTCGAAACTCTTCCCTTTTTGTTTGAAAAAGACTAAGTACTAGTTTAAAAAAACTGCACCAAAAAAAATTGTACTTTGAAAAGTATTGTAAACTTGGAATAATATTTTGTACTTTTAGAAAATATTTTGAACTTAGAAAATTTTGCACTTAGAAAAATATTGTCTTAGAAAAATTGCACTCATAAAATATTTTCACTTAAAAAAAATTATGCACTTTAGAAAAATATTTTCACATAGAGAAATATAGTGCATTTAGAAAAATTAGTATTTTGAAAGAAATTTGCACTTAGTACTTTGAAAAATATTTTGCACAAAAAATTTGTACTTTAGAAAAAATATTGTGCACTTTAGAAAAATATTAGTATTTAAAAAATATTTCGCACTTTTGAAAAATATTAGTACATTGAAAAATATTTTGTACTTAACAAATAAAAAATCTTTTAATATTATTTTTGTTTTAAAAACATAATATTTTACTTGACTTGGTTTCTTTTCTAGTCTGACACAATCCTAGAAAACCTTGTTAACTATATGGACATTTCCCTAAGTGTCCTAGAAATTCTCTAAACTCAAGTAAATATTATTTCAAATTGATTCAAAAAGACAAAAGGATTTTAAAAATAAGTTCTTGACTTCGATTCTTTTCCAGTCTGGCACAATCCTGTGGGGACCGGTGCCGTCGATAGAGGGGGGTGAATATCGACTGTAAAATTTTTTCTGAAACTTGCCATAAGCATTCGAACGTTCTAGATATAGAGTTAGTGCGCAGCGGAAAATATGAAAGAATAGAAAAGAAAGACACTTTGTACAAACAGGATTTACTTGGTTCCCGACCCCCCAGGGTCAGTACATCCAAGGCCGAAGCACGGGAACGCCCGTCCATAATGGTCTCCTTTTCAGACTTTCCGGAGGCCGAGAAACCCATCTTACGTGTATGATTTACAATCAAAATATTAAGTAAATTGAAATGTGGAAAGTAAATCAAACCAAATGAAAAAGGTCGAAGACTCGGCCGATCTGGAACTTCGAAGTGCCGCACACTTCCTCACGGAGCTTCCTTTGTCACAAAGCTTCATCGTTAGCTCTTTTCTTCCATTCAGAATGCTCAGAATGATCGTAGAAGTGTTGTCCTGAGTTGAGGGGTCGAAGCCCCATTTATAGGCTGGTTACTGGGTGCCTGTGTTGAATGAGGTGCCTCATATAGCTTGGTCAAAGTGTATCTCCGTGCCAAACTCACAGCAGCCGATTAGGCATTCAACCAGGGCACCCTAGACATACAGGGCGCCTGAATGAATGAGGCGCCTGGTTCAACGAGGTGCCTTGTTTTATTGAGGTGCCCTGGTTGATGGGGGTGCCTAGCAGCCTGGTTTCCAGCCACGTTGTGTGTTTGTTTGCCTACTTTGTCTTCAATTTTAGGTACCTGCAAGTTACATAAATACCAGATAAACACATACAACCTTTGCCTTAGCGAATTGGTCCTGACTTCAGATTTCCACGAAACCCTAGATCGATCCAACACCTAAGTTCCCACCCCCGGGAACGCGCCTTTCACCTACTCCTCTCAGGAGATGGTTGCCACCCGGCTCATCCGGTTCGACTTTTGCTTATCCTCGATACTCTCGGATCTCAAGACGTCCGAACCTCGACCAATCTCTACTTCTGTCCTTAGTCATCACTCAGCTATGTTGCTCAATCCCTCGGACCAAGACTTCGTGCCCAAACCCTAGGTCCAAGACTTCGGTGCCCAACCCTCAACCATGACTTAGTGCCCAATTCCTTGAACCAGGTCTTAGTGTCCAACCCTCGATCAGCTCTTAGTGCCCAATTCCATGAACTAGGACTTCGGTGCCCAGTCCTCGGCCAGGACTTATTGCCCAATCCATGATCAAAACTTAGTGCCCAATTCTTTAAACCTGGACTTAGTGCCTAGGATAACTAGGACTTTGGTTCACTTTGGTACTATTTTCTTGACTCACCCTTCCCTTGTTCAATGTATCACTTGTTGGTGCCCCGGTAAGTTTTGATGTGATCAACCAGGTTAAGTTAGGTCTTGGTATGTTTAATCCCTCTACTAAGTGTGCAGGAGCTTAGGTATGGAGGAAGTCGAGCGTAAGACATAGCGGACAAGAAGGATTGTGCGGGAAAGTGAGCCGACGGGCTAGGTACAATCCGAGGGACGCGGAAGCTGCGGAAGAGTACGCCGGTGGAGCGAGAAGGACTCGCGCGGTGCCCAAGGGACGAGAAGCCGAGATGAAGGACGCTCGAGGGGTGAAAGGCTGGAGTCGGGTTCGGGTGAGCCTAACTCCGGTTGGCCGGAAATCACCCAGAAGACGAAGAACCAAAAGGCTAGTCGGCCGAAAAAGAAAGATTAAATTGTTGCTAAGAGGTATTGAACCCAAGACCTCGAGAGCAAAGGTGGCTAAGCTTACCAGTTGGGACAAAGGTCGGTGACAATTTATTTTTGCCGATATTATTACTTGGAGATTACAATAGCAATCTCGAGCAGAAGATAAAAATTCCATTATCTCATAAAGGATAAAGCCTTATCCTTTAATCAGATCCAATGGATGCAGGTTAATCCCATCCAAGATCAACCATCCAGATTACATCCATGGATCAACAGCCAAGAGAAAATTCCTTAACAATCAACAATCCAGATTTATTCTCTTAGGCTATAAATAGGCTTAGAGTGTCAACCTTTTAATTCATTCAATTAATTCATTCTTGTAAACTCTCTAAAAGTCTAGCGTGCTATTTTTGTAAGGCTTCTCCCCCACAAGGAGATTTTTATTGAGCGTCCACTGCCTTGGAAGCAACATTCTCAGTTGCGACCAAGTTTCTTTTTTAAAGATGAGTGCCTCCACTTTCATTTTTTTACCGTCTATTCACCCCCCTCTAGCCGGTCCAACCCGATCCAACAAGTGGTATCAGAGCCTAGTTCGCCGCAGAAGGACTAACCGCCAACTGCAGCACCATCAACCAAAATGGTCGGACTCATCATCTACCTGCCAAAATTCAAGGGGGAGTTCGCCGAATGGAAGCGCATGATGGAGGTATTCTTCGCTACAGAATTCGAATTGTTTATAATAATGCAATCTGGTTTTGCAGCTCCCGGAGAAAAGGATTTAACCAAATGGAGCAAGAAGGAACAAGCTGATTTTGTGACGAATGGAAAAGTAGTTTACCACTTGCTTTCTGTACTCCCAACACAAGAAGTCAACCAAATCGACACATACGCATCTGCGAAAGAACTCTGGGAAAAATTCCTAGAGTTACACGAAAGGACTTCTGAAGCCAAGCTCGCCAAAAGGGGCATTCTCCGGAACCAGCTGACCAACCTCCGCATGGAAGAAGGTCAAACAGTAGCGCATTTGCACTCAAAAACAAAAGGTTTGTTAATGGAACTGACGAATCTCGGAGAAGAGGTAAGTAACCGAGATTCAGTGAGGTACACACTTAATTTGTTTCCAAGAAATTCCGATTGGACGTCTTTTGTTTATTCTTTTTTTATTGCTAAAGATCTCGAGACAACTTCGCTCGAGAATTTATTTTCAACATTTGAACTTCACGAATCAAGAATTGCAGGAAATCGAAAGACGAATGGTGTAGCCCTGAATGCGAAAATAACAGTACCAGGATCGGTATCCTCGGATGATGAAGAAGAAGAAGAAAAAGGATACTTGGTAAGGAAATTTAAAAAGTTTATTAAATCTAATCAATTTTCAATGTTTCAGGGAAAGAAGAAATCTCCAAAGAGACGAACGGTAAAGTGCTACAATTGTGATGAAGAGGGTCACATTAAAGACAACTGTCCCAAATTAGAAAACAAGAAGAAGGAAAATCAACTGAAGAAAAAGAAAGCGCTGAAAGCGACATGGGATGACACGTCTTCTGACGAGTTAGAAATCGAGAAGTATGCTGGACTTGCCCTGATGGCGACTCATCAAGAGGAGGACGATGAAGAGAGCTCATCGAAGATGAGTATCAATGAAGGGGGAGAGTCGTCTGACGAAAGCAGCAGCGACGAGGAACCACTAAGCAGCAAATACGACGACATGGTAAGTGAGGTATGTAAATTACCTCCCGACAAACTTTTTTCTGTTTTAAAATATGTTTTGAATAGTTTATGCAAAAAGAGGAGAAAGATATTGAGGTTGAAAAAGGAGTTATCTACATCATGTCCATTAAGTATGTTCGATAACTTAAAAAATAAAAATGAAAATCTAGAAAATTTAGTTAAGAAATTGGAATTTGATATTACATGCCTGTGACAGAAAAAGAATCAAGATCCTGAGGGGTTGAACTGGTGTCTTAAGAATCACAAGGGCCAACTTAGGAAAATACCAAGAAATTATGTGCCCCTTAAATTTTTAACTAACCCAGTTGATAGTAACCTATTTTGGATTCCTAAATCTGTCTTAAATTAATTTTTGTTGCAGATATTGACTAACAATTTTTATTGTGTCATTTTTTTTAAATTCAGTATAATTTTTTGTTACTTAAGGAAAGTTGGTTATACACATGAAACTTTTTAAAAATTTTCGAACACTCTTCGAATTTTTATATTTTTTTAGATGAAACCATATTTTTAAATTTTAAGAATTCGAAGGAAAAAGAGTTTGACTCGATCCGATTTTTTTGGATCTATAAATCAAATGTTGACTTTGTCAAAATTATTTTCGAATTTTTTGAGTTCATTTAGAATTTAAAAAAATCTAATGAAATTATATTTTCTTTAATTTGAAAAATTCTTGAAAATGCTATTTTTGAAAACTAAATTTTTTTAATCTTTTAAGCTTTTGTTAAACACTTCAATTTTTTCTATATGCTAACTTTTTCGTCCCTGGTTCATTAGTCCTCGATTTTTGCTGTGATCAAAGGGGGAGAGTAGGCTAGTGTATAGGGGGTGATTGTAGATTTACATTGAAACATCTTTTTCATGCTCAACTTGTTTATTTAATTTTACTATTTTTTACTTATTTGGTTTAACCCTAACTGAACCTGGGTTGATGCACCTCAAAAAGGGGGAGATTGTTGGTGCCCCGGTATGTTTTGATGTGATCAACCAGGTTAAGTTAGGTCCTGGTATGATTAATCCCTCTGCTAAGTGTGCAGGAGCTTAGGTACGCAGGAAGTCGAGTGTAAGACGTAGCGGATGAGAAGGATTGTGCGAGAAAGTGAGCCGACGGGCTTGGTACAATCCGAGGGACGAGGAAGCTGTGGAAGAGTATACCGGTGGAGCGAGAAAGACTCACGCGGTGCCCAAGGGACGAGAAGCAGGGAGCAAGGACGCTTAAGGGGCGAAAGGTCGGAGTCAGGTTCGGGTGAGCCTAACTCCGGTTGGCCGGAAATCACCCAGAAGATGAAGAACCAAAAGGCTAGTCGCCCGAAAAAGAAAGATTAAATTGTTGCTAAGAGGAATTGAACCCAAGACCTCGAGAGCAGAGGCGGCCAAGCTTACAAGTTGGGATAAAGGTCGGTGACAGTTTGTTCATGCCAATATTATTACTTGGAGATTACAATAGCAATCTCGAGCAGAAGATAAAAATTCCTTTATCTCATAAAGGATAAAGCCTTATCCTTTAATCAGATCCAATGGATGCAGGTTAATCCCATCCAAGATCAACCATCCAGATTACATCCATAGATCAACGGCCAAGAGAAAATTCCTCAACAATCAACAATCCAGATTTATTCTCTTAGGCTATAAATAGGCTTAGAGTTTCAACCTTTTAATTCATACAATTAATTCATTCTTGTAAACTCTCTAAAAGTCTAGCGTGTTATTTTTGTAAGGCTTCTCCGCCACAAGGAGATTTTTTTTTGATCGCCCACTGCCATGGAAGCAACGTTCTCAGTTCCGACCAAGTTTCTTTTTTAAAGACGAGTGCCTCCACTTTCATTTTTTTTACCGTCTATTCACCCCCCTCTAGCCGGTCCAACCCGATCAAACAGACTTAAGCATATTGTCAAACATTGAAACACTTAGAGGAGGACAACACTGATGCAACTTGCACCAATAATCTCCCCCTTTTTGATGTTTGACAATATCTTAAGTTAGATTGGATTAAAGGGCTAAACCTTGGGATAAAAAAAATGATCTAAGTTTTGAAAATACATTTTGATCCATTGGAAAAGCTCTCTATCCTTTGGGAGAAACAAAATTTCTAACTTAAGTTCACACTCCCCTCATTTAAAAAAACATTTTGATTTTTATTTTTCTCCTTTAGGAAGAAAACAAAAAATTTTTTTCTAACTTCAGCATTTTCTCCTTTGGGAAGAAAATTTTTTTAACTTATGTTTAAGCTTACTCTCTCCCTTTGTCATACATCAAAAAACAAAAAAAACACTTGCAACAACAAAAAAACTTTCATTTTGAAAGTGCTTAGTATAAATCTTTAAAAGCATAGCAAAAAGCTAGTTAAAATTAGGAACTTAAATTGTACCCAAAAATTCCAGTTTTTAAAAGGTATTGTACAATTTAGAATACCGTTTTGTATTTGGAAAATTCTTGCACTTAGAAAATTCTTGCACTTAGAAAACTATTGCCTTAGAAAAACTTTTCTATTGAGAAAGATTTTCAAAAAAGAATTGCATACATAAATGATTTTTCCTTTGGAAAATATGCACTTTTCAAAAATATTTCACTTATAGATTTTTGCATTTTAAAAGAATACTTTGAATGATATTGTGCAAAAACTTGTACTTTGAAAGATATATTTTTTTAAAAGTTTGTACTTTGAAAAATCTGTACTTTGAAAAAATATTGAGCTTAAAAAATGCAAGTACTTTTGAAAAAATATAGTGAGTTTTTTTTTGAAAAAAATAAGTATTTTTGAAAGATATTATGCATTTTAGAATAATATAAGTATTTTTGAGAGATATTATGCATTTTTGAAAAATATAAGTATTTTTGAAAAATATGTACTTTGAAAAATATTGTGCACTTTTGAAAACACAATATTTTATTTGACTTGGTTTATTTTCCAGTCTGACACAATCCTAGGAAACCTTGTTAACTACAAGGATATTTTCCTAAGTGTCCTGGAAATTCTCCAACCCCAAGTAAATATTCTTTTCAAAAGTGATTCAAAAGAAACTAGTTTTTGAAAGTGATAGTATAATAAAAAGTATGATTAAAATGGTAGTATTTTGAAAGGGAAAATACTTATGAGGATTTTGAAAACATATTATTTTGAAATGTTCAATAATTCTTTTAATTTGACCTCCCCCTAAATATGACCCAGTCCTAGGAAGCTTGTTGACTACAAGCACTCTTCCTCTGAGTCTTTAGGGTTTGGTTCAGACCAAAAGAATTATCTAATAATTTCAAAAAAATTGCTAGAAATAATTTCTTTTGATTAAGACTCCTCCTAATTTTGACACATCCTAGGAGTTCTTGTAGATCATGAGGTAGACTTTCCTCTGTGCCTTTAGGGTTTATCAAGATCAAAAGGGAAATAAACACAATTTTTATAATGCATTTTGAAATATTGACATTTCGAAAAAAAATGAGTATTTGAAAGGCGTATTTTGAAATGAAGGTAATTTGTCAAGCACAGTTTTCGAAAAACATAAGTGATAGTAATTTTTATAAAGCATAATTTTTGAGAAACATTTTGAAATGACAGTGATTTATAAGACATAGTTTTTGAAAAACATAAGTGATAGTGATTTGTAAAGTACAGTTTAAAAAAATCAAAATTTTTTTTTAAAAGAATAAGATACTCCCCCTGTATCTAACACCATTTGACTCTATCTAAGTGCCTTAAGAAACTTTAGTGTTGACCTAAGAGGCTTGTGTCTAATTGTGTAGGCCATCCAATTTTTCAACAAGATATAATTTTGAAAACATATAATATACTAGCAATTAGACAAGCATGAAATCCATAAAAATATTATTATGTTAAACCACTATTTTGAAAATAGATTTTTAGAAAAAATATTCTAAGAATTTTGGAAAACAATTTTGAAAAATATTTTTTAATTTATTAGTCCCTAACATCTCTCCCATTCTGGATGTCTCAGTACAAGCAAGCATGGTTGCCTTATGAGTGTATTGTGAGATGCTTGAATAATTTATTGTTAAATCTAAGGTTTAATCGAAATTTGTGTTAGATTCAAATTTATCAAATAGTAAAGTGAATTTGAGTTTCGATAATCAGCTTCCAGGTCTTGATGAGGCACAGAGGCCTTCTTTGGTCGTAGCCTTATTGGAGCAACAACTCTTTCCTTGACAAAGCCTTTTATCAAAATTTCATTTTCAAATTACTTCTTGTAAAATTTTGGTCTAACTAGCATAGGTTTTGGATCGGTAGCTTCGACTAGTTCCACCAGATGACTTCCCTAACGTACTATCATCTCACCTCCACCTAATACTAGGTTATTCAAGTTTCAACTAGTCTTTTTCCTAGAGCCGTTCTAATTCATGCATAAATTTAAATATGAATGTCATGACATATATATATATATATATATATTATATATATATATATATATAAAATAGCAAATGCATGAGCATGGCAGTTATGCATGAGTCAAACAATTCAAATTATTTTACTTAATTTTCTAGTGATGTATCAAATTCCAAATTTGATACATGTCGTGTGAACCCGCGAATATGCCAACCCACTTTGACATATTTAATTTTATTAAATTAATTGTTGTAGTTTGGGTAAGATTTTATTTAGTTCAGGTTTAAGTTATTTAAGAATTAATTGGAATTAAGTTAATTGAAGTTAAATTAATTAAGAATTAATTGAAGTAGAATTAATAAGGATTAATTAAAGTTAAATTGATTAAGGATTATTTGAAATTAAATTAATTAAGGATTAATTAAAGTTAAATTAATTAAGGATTAATTAAATGTAAATAAATTAAGGATTAATTAAAGTTAAATTAATTAAGGATTAATTAAGGTTAAATTAAGGATTAATTAAGGTTAAATTAAGGATTAATTAAAGTTAAATTAATGATTAATTAAAGTTAAATTAATGAAGCATTAAGTAAAATGAAGGATTAATTAAAATTAAATTAAGATAATTGAAGATTAATTGAATTTAATAAAGGATTAAATTAAGGTCAACAATTAATTAAACTTTAATTAAAGTTTTTAAGATTTAACTTAATTTAAGTTTCAAAATTTCTAGGTTAATTAAAAGTTGTGGGTTTAATTTTATCATATTCATGATTTCAAAAATTTCTGACTCATCTAATATTTCTTTTTTATCTAATTTTTCAAGTTTTTCTAATAATTCTGATTTGTTTGAATTTTTGTAACATTTATTCACTATAGCCTTGATTGTAAAAAATTCAATTTCCTCCTCATCCTCATCATCAAGATCATATCCTTCTACATATTCACAGTTGGTGGAGTAGTTTTCAGGGCTACTAATTAATGTTTTATGATTGTTTTCAGGATTATCCAAGAAAATAATTAAACTATTATCTAATGATATTTTATTTTCAATACCCTCAAAGTTATCCTTAACATTATCTTTAATATCCTTAATAATATTTTTCAAAAAAATCATCCTTATCCTCAAAAATATCTTTAATATTTTTAGGATTAATCTGAAAATTTTCAGAATTAATTTCAGAATTATCATTAGCATTTTCAATTTTAATTTCAGAATTATCAGAATTAATTTCACAATTATCAGTATTAATTTCAGAATTATCAGAATTAATTTCAGAATTATTAGTATTAATATTATTAGAATTAATTTTAGAGTTTTCAGTAAGATTATTATCAGAATTAATTTTAAAAATTATTGAATTGACATTAAGGATTGAAAAGTTAATTTATGATATTTTAACATTATCTACATTTTATAACTGATCATGCAAAATATTGATTTGACTATTTACATAGTTTAATTTTTCAGAAAAATTATCTAAGTTGTCTACATATGATAGTACAGGAATTTGAAATTTTTTCCGAACGTAAATTTTGCGTACCTTTGTCGGACACTGATTCCTGTAGTGTTCGTGCTTTTGACATTTGAAATATTGTACGTGGCTCTTATCCCTCCAGACTCCAGGCGCTAGTGCCTCCTTTGTTGCCAGTGGTGAAGTTCGAGTCTTACGAGTAAGGCACTGATTTTTATAGTGTCCTCTCTCCTTGCACTTGAAACACGTAATATGAAATTCAAAAATTGACATTCTTAAAAGAAAATGTACCTGATTCACCCCAGGGATCCCCCTCAACTCCTGGCGTCTTTGCTCCGTCGGCTGTTAGTCCGGTGAAGAGCGACCAGGCTCTGATACCACTTGTGGGGACCGGTGCCTTCGATAGAGGGGGGGTGAATATCGACCGTAAAATTTTTTCTGAAACATGCCGTAAGCTTTCGAACGTTCTAGATATAGAGTTTGTGCGCAGCGAAAAATATGAAAGAACAGAAAAGAAAGACACTTTGTACACACAGGATTTACTTGGTTCCCGACCCCCCAGGGTCAGTACATCCAAGGCCTAGGCATAGGAATGCCCGTCCACTAATGGTCTCCTTTCTAAACTTTTTGGAGGTGGAGAAACCCGTCTTATAGTGTATGATTTACAATCAAAATATTAAGTAAATTGAAATGCGGAAAGTAAATCAAAGCAAATGAAAAAGGTTGAAGACTCGGCTGATCTGGAACTCCGATGTGCCGCGCACTTCCTCCCGGAGCTTCCTTGGTTGTAGAGCTTCATCGTTAGTGCTTTTCTTCCATTTGAAATGCTCAGATTGATGATAGAAGTGTTGTCCTGAGTTGAGGGGTCGAAGCCCCTATTATAGGATGGTTACTGGGTGCCTGTGTTCAATGAGGCGCCTCATATAGCTTGGTCAAAGCTTATCTCCGCGCCAAACTCGTAGCAACCGATAAGGCTTTCAACCAGGGTGCCCTAGACATACAGGGCACCTGAATGAATGAGGCTCCTGGTTTAATGAGGTGCCTTGATTCATTGAGGCATCCTGGTTGATGGGTCGGCTAGCAGCCTGGTTTCTAGCCACGTTGTGTGTTTGTTTGCCTGCTTTGTCTTCAATTTTAGGTACCTGCAAGATACATAAATACCAGGCAAACACATACAACCTTAGCCTTAGTGAATTGGTTCGGACTTCGAATTTCCATGAATCCCTAGGTCGAACTGACGCCTAAGATCCCACCCCCGGGAATGCGCCTTTCACCTACTCCTCTCAGGAGATGGTTGCCACCTAGCTCATCCGGTTGGACTTTTGCTTAGCCTTCGATACTCTCGGATCTCGAGACGTATGAACCTTGACCCGTCTCTACTTCTGTCCTTAGTCATCACTCTGCTAAGTTGCTTAATCCCTCGAACCAAGACTTCTTGCCCAAACCCTAGGTCTTACTTAATCCCTCGAACCAAGACTTCGTGCCCAAACCCTAGGTCCAGGACTTCGGTGTCCAACCCTTGACCAGGACTTAGTGGCCAATTCCTCGAACTAGGTCTTAGTGTCCATCCCTCGGTCAGGTCAGTGCCCAATTCCACGAACTAGGACTTCGGTGCCCACCCGTCAGCCAGGACTTATTACCCAATCCATGATCAGGACTTAGCGCCCAATTCTTTGAACCAGGACTTAGTGCCTAGGATAACTAGGACTTTGGTACTCTTTTCTTGACTCACCCTTCCCTTGTTCAATGTATCACTGACTTAAACATATTGTCAAACATTGAAACACTTAGAGTGCTAGGTATCAAACTTGTGCTAAGGAATCCCACTTAGCAACCCTAAAAAGAGTACTTAAGTACATTAAGGGTACCCTAAATGTAGGGATTTGGTATCCTAGGACTTCCACCTTTGAATTGTCAGGATATTCTGACTCTGACTATGCTGGGTGCAAATTAGATAGAAAAAGTACAAGTGGAAGCTGCCAACTTTTAGGACATAGCCTAGTCAGCTAGTATAGCAGAAAGCAACACTGCGTAGCACTGTCCACAACAGAAGCAGAATATGTTTCCTTAGGAGAGTGTGTTGCACAACTCTTATGGATGATGCATACTCTTAAAGACTTCTAGCTTGACTACACCCAAACCCAAGTCTATATTGATAACATTAGCTCAATCAACCTGACCAAGAACCCAATTCAACACTCCAGTGTTAGTGATATGAGAGAAGTGTCCTAAGGCAATCGCCTTATGATTGTAAACATTTATTTCAATAAATGATAATTCACTATTTGAGTATACATATTTGTGTATTTGATTGGGATCTTAAACTCATCTACTGAATGTCCGCCATACAGTTCACAGCATAAGAGAATTTGTGATGGGATCACAACTAGTGATTATCTCTAAATGTGCAAATGTGAAATGTTGGAAATATCCCTAGTAGATGAATTGATAAATACGAACATTATCAGTTCTGTTGAGACTAGCATGGGTTATTCTCTATTCAGCTGATTCTCACTGGCTGGTGACATTGGGATGTCCGGAGATAAACATGGATGCTAGTTAAGAGAACTAGTTCATTGGAGTGACTAGCTGTAAGACTTCATATGGGAATCTACATGTAGATATGTCAATGAAGATCTTACTGCGGCTTAAGTGCGATGTTCCTTTGACTTGCGGTGTTCAAGTCATCTTGGTCATAGAGACTTATACTTTGACATCTTAAGCAAGCATCTCCAAGGAGGTGTGGACCCAGGATGATCGGGTATAAGCCGAAGTGCCCAAAGATGTTTGAACAGCCTACAAAGGATTCACCACTCCTTGCGAGGAGATGTATACCCAGGCCTATCGTCGGATTGTTACTCAAAGCCTCTGGCCAGAGCATATCATGTTTAGAGTGAGAGTCTCTAAAATACATGAGAGTAATTAGAAATTCAAAGGACGAGTAAGACATTACTTGGGCTAGGTGTGACGTAGTCAGCCTAGTGGGGACTGACACCATTGACCGTGTCCTGAACCAAGTGGGTATAAGGTGGTGAAGGGAATGGGGCACGATTCATTAGAGCTGCTGAAGGGTTTCAGAATAATTTCTTCTGAGGTCAAACCGTTGATCTTTCGATTAATTGGGGATCATGATGTACTACTAGGTGCCACTCATGATCGTTCTATAATTAGTTAATTATAGACGGCCAACATAAATTGAAAGCCTATTTAGTCACACGCACTACGAGTAATCCGAGGGATTTAAAACGAGTTGAAAATTGGATTTTCCGATCAAGAGAAATAAGTCGAATCTGAGTTAGTCAGAGGCGCGATGGAAGCTAAAAATGGCTAAGTCTTTTGAAGGCTTTTTGGGCGAATTAAATGAGTTTAATTCGCGGCGGTCCGGGTTGGTTTGGCCGGCCAATGAGGGTGCCAAAACCCCATTTGGTGGCCGGCCAATAAAGAGGAGAAAACCAATTAATTTTGGTTTAATTAATAAGATAAATCCAACGCGATTTATTTTATAAATTATGGATAAATAAATTTATATAAAGAAATTTATATAAATAAATTTATAGAAATTTATTCTTTTATGGAAGATTAAAATAATCCATGAATTGGGTTTATTTTAATTTTATAAAATCAATTATGAATTGATTTTTCCATAATAAAAAAGTTTATAAATTTCTTATAAATATTTATTCTATAATTTAAAGAGAAGAAGAATTTGTTTTATTATAAATTAGTTATAATAAAACTTGGTTTAAATGGAATAATTCATAAGAATTTATAGGATAAATTTTTTATGATAATTAATTAGTTTTATTATAAAGTTAGTTATAATAAAATTCATAAGAGAATTTATAGGATAAATTTTCTTATGATAATTAATTTATTTTATTATAAATTGGTTTATAATAAAGACTCGGTTTAAACAGAATAATTAATAAGAAAATTTATGAGATTAATTTCTTATAACTAATTCCGTTAATTCGGTTTAGAGGGAGACTTAGCAAAGGAGTTGCTACTATATAAAGGAACCAAAGGCTAGCCCTTATTCCTAGATCAACTAATCAAGAGATTGATTATTCTCTCCCTCTCTCTCTTCTCTTCTCTCCTCCTTCTCTTCTTCTTTCCTTAGGGCCGGCGCACCCTAGCTCTCTAGGGCCGGCGCACCCTAGTTCCTCTAGGGCCGGCGCCCAATCACAACACCAAGGAGGTGTTGCCGTGAGCCACTAGAAGAAGAAGAACCCGAACAAGAAGAAGAAGAAGCGGATAGCGACTCCTCTCCTCTCGGAATTCGATTCCGTTACTTCTTGTTGGTTAGTTTCTAACTCTTCTCTTGATCTTTCAAGTTGTGCCTATAGAGAATCTAGTAGTTCTCGTCGGCACAAAACTCGTGACTTGGTGAAGTCATCCCGAAGAGAACTCGGCGTGGACGCGAATAGAGGCGGAGCTTCTAAGGGACGCTACGGTTGGATCTCGTCCCTTTTCTTCGAGTTACGCGAGGTATAAAAGTAAATTAGTTTACTTTCCGCAAAATTTTATTGTATGATTATGTCAACACACCATAGGGTTGCATGCTAGATACGAAGTTAAAATAATTTAGGAAATTATTTTATGCAAACTCTTCCGCTGCACAAAAAAATTTTGAATTTTACGAACTCGTATCCTTGTCGACATGCACCCGGTCCCAACAGTGGTATCAGAGCTGGTTAGTGTTCGACTTAATCATATAATTATTTTGTGGAAAACTTTGTCATGATCTCAATTTCGGAAAAATTTTTCAATTATGGAAACTTTCGAATTATAATAAATTTTAGATTTAGGAATTTCAAAGTTTGGAAATCCTCATGAAATTTCGCAAACGTTTGAAATTTTCTATTTTCTGAAATTTTATAATAATTTCGAAATCTTCCCATCTTTGGAAACTTTCCAATTTTGGAAATTTTTCTATTTTAGAAATTTTCCAATTTTGGAAATATGTAAGTTTCCTTTGTACCAGAAACTTACAATTATTCTGA
>JAGFNQ010002737.1:692723-831032 GCA_024364735.1 Boesenbergia rotunda | reverse complement strand
AAATTCAAAATTCAAATTCAAATTAAAAATTAAAATTCAATAATTCAAATTCAAAATTCAAATTAAAATTCAAAATTAAATATAAAATTAAATCATTAAAATTAAAAATTCAAATTCAAATTAATAAAACTATTAAATTAATTCAAATTAAAATTCAAAATAAAATTAAATTCAAATCAAAATTAAATTAAATTCAAATTCAAATTAGATTAATTAAAATTAAAATTAAAAATCAAATTCAAATTCAAATTCAAATTCAATTCAAATAAATTAAAATTCAAATTAAAATTAAAATTAAATTAAAATTAAAATTAAAATTAAAATTCAAATTCAATTCAATAAAATTAAAATTAAAATTAAAATTAAAATTAAATTAAAATTAAAATTAAAACTCAAATTATAAATTAAAATTAAAATTCAAAAGAAATTCAAATTCAAATTAAAATTAAAATTAAAATTATATTAAAAATTAAAATTCAAATATCAAATTAAAATTCAAATTCAAAATAAAAATCAAATTCAAAATCAAATAACATAACTCAAATTAAAATTCAAACTCAAGTTTTTAAATCTTCTTAGATTTTTTTTAAACTCAACCTAAGGTCTAAACCTTTTACTTAACTGTAGGAAACAAATGGATCATTGACAGTGGATGCTCCAGACACATGACTGGGGATCCACCAAATTTATAGAACTCAAGTACAAAAGACTAGGGACCGTTGCTTTTGGAAACAACGGTAAACTTAAGGTAATTGGCCTAGGCAATATTGAACTTGAGTCTGATTTCATAATAACAAATGTATTACTTGTTGAAAATTTCAACTTCAATTTACTAAGCATTAGCCAATTGTGTGACACTGGTTATAAGGTTAGGTTCCTATCCAATGAATGTCTGATCAAACACAATGACAACCCAAACATCACACTTAGAGGACTTGGGCACAATAACATTTATGAAATTAAGTTAACCTGTCCCTTAGAAAACTGCCTCTTAACCCATAAGGATGAGACTTGGCTCTGGCATAGGAGACTTTCACATACTCACTTCAGAAAACTACCTAAACTAAATGGTTTAGTTAGAGGCCTACCAAAGTTATCTAACCTTGAGTCAACCTTATGTAATGCTTGTCAACAAGGAAAACAAACTAGGTCAACCCACAAACCAACTAATCAAACTCAAACCAAGTCAATTCTGAAATTGATTCACCTAGACCTATTTGACTCACATGGGGTTAAATCAATTAATGGTAACCTATACTGCCTAGTAATTATAGATGACTATTCAAGATTTACCTGGGTAAAATTCTTAAAAAATAAAGATGAAACGTTTGATATACTCACTCAATTTTGTAAATTAACAGAAAATGAAAAAGGGATTAAAATCAAAAGACTTAGGAGCGATAATGGCGGAGAATTCAAAAATCACAAATTTAATCAATTTTGTCTAGAAAAAGGCTACCATCACGAATTCTCTTGCCCTAAAACACCTCAACAAAATGGAGTTGTAGAAAGAAAAAATAGAACACTACAAGAAGCAGCTAGAACAATGCTTAATGAATACAACTTACCTAAATACCTTTGGGCTGAGGCTGTTAGTACAGCTTGTTATGTACAAACTAGAATAACTCTAATTAAAAACCTAGGAAAGACCTCTTTTGAAATCTATTATAACAAACAACCTAACATTAAATACCTTAAAGTATTTGGATGTAAAGTCTATATCTTAAATACTAGAGAACACTTAGGAAAATTTACTTCTAAGGTTGAGGAAGGTATCTTTGTAGGTTATTCCTTTACCAGTAGAGCCTATAGAGTTTATAACAAAACTACCCTAAAAATTGAAGAAACTACAAATGTAAAATCTGACCCAAATAACTCTGATCAAACCACCTACCAACCAATTGACTTTGTTAGATCCAGTACTAACCCTGATGAAAGGCCAATTGAAGACCAAAACGATGATCTAACTGAACCCACACCTGAAACTGAACCTAACCAACCCAGAACTGTTCGAGTTAGCTCAGCCCACCCAACTAATCAAATCTTAGGTAATCCAGAACTAAGGGTTCAGACTAGATCAGCTTTTAGGAACCTTAGTCAAATTGCCTTGATTTCAAAAATTGAACCCAAGTCTATAGAAGAGTCCTTACTTGACCCTGATTGGATCATAGCCATGCAGGAAGAGTTAGCCCAATTTGAACGTAGTCAAGTCTGGGACTTAGTATCCTTACCTAAAGGCAAGAAATTTATTGAAACTAAATGGGTCTTTAGGAATAAACTTAACGAACAAGGAGAAACAGTCAGGAATAAGGCTAGGCTAGTAGCTAAGGGGTTTAGCCAAGTAGAAGGTCTTGATTATGATGAAACCTATGCCCCTGTAGCTAGACTTGAATCCATTAGAATGCTCTTAAGTTATGCAGCCCATAAGGGATTTAAGCTTTTTCAAATGGATGTTAAGTCAGCCTTCCTAAATGGCCTAATTAAAGAAGAGGTTTATGTAGGTCAACCCCCTGGTTTTGAAAGCTAGAACACCCTGATTATGTCTTTAGACTTAAGAAAGCCCTATATGGACTTAAGCAAGCACCTAGGGCCTGGTATGAAAGACTGTCTAACTACTTAGTTTCAAAAGGTTTTAACCAAGGCAAAATTGACCCAACACTATTTATCAAAACCCTAAAAAATGATATTTTTGTAGCCCAAGTATATGTAGATGATATAGTATTTGGCTCAACTAACTCAGACTTTTTACAAGATTTCACAACTATAATGGAAACTGAATTTGAAATGAGTTTAGTAGGTCAATTAACTTTCTTTTTAGGGCTACAAATAAAACAAACCAGTGATGGTACTTTTGTCTATCAACAAAAATACACTAAAGAATTACTTAGAAAATTTGAAATGGATAATGCTAAAGAAATTAAGACACCTATGGCTACCAATCAAACTATAGACAGTGACCCAAAAGGCAAACCTGTTGACCTTAAGTACTATAGAAGTGCTATAGGAAGCCTACTTTACTTAACTGCAAGTCAACCTGATATTCTTTTTGCAGTTAGTATGTGTGCTAGGTATCAAACATGTGCTAAGGAGTCACACCTAACCCTAGTTAAAAGAATATTTAGGTACCTTAAAGGAACAGAAAGATTAGGAATTTGGTACCCTAGAACAACCCAGTTTGAGCTTATTGGATATTCTGACTCAGACTATGCTGGCTGTAAATTAGACAGAAAAAGTACCAGTGGTGGATGCCAGCTTCTAGGACCCTCACTAGTTAGTTGGTTCAGTAGAAAACAACATTGTGTTGCCCTATCCACCACTGAAGCTGAGTACATAGCTATGGGTGAGTGTGTAGCCCAACTACTCTGGATGATGCATACCCTAAAGGACCTTCACTTAGATTTTAAACAAGTCAAAATTTTTATAGACAACCTAAGTTCAATCAATTTAACCAAAAACCCAATCCACCACTCTAGGACCAAACATATAGAAATCAAACACCATTTTGTCAGAGATCATGTAAATAAAGGAGAAATTGAGCTTAACCATGTTGAATCTAAGTCTAACCTAGCTGATATATTTACCAAACCACTTCCTGAATCTGAATTTAGCAACTTAAGAAGGTTAATAGGAATGTGTGTTATAGACT
Organism: Boesenbergia rotunda; assembly: GCA_024364735.1. Classification (NCBI taxonomy): domain Eukaryota; kingdom Viridiplantae; phylum Streptophyta; class Magnoliopsida; order Zingiberales; family Zingiberaceae; genus Boesenbergia; species Boesenbergia rotunda. The sequence continues at coordinate 827,386 of JAGFNQ010002737.1, read as the reverse complement.
AGGACTGACCTGATAAGCTTAAGTTGACTTTTGGTTTAACTAATTAAGCTTGTGAGTTTAAAAACATGGATCTTTCAAACCTGTTTTTCAAAAGTTTATTGTCTTTCAAAATTTAACTTAAACACGGACTTTTCAAACTTGTCTTTCAAGAACTTTATTGTCTTTCAAAATTTGATTTTCAAAACTGGCAGACTTAGCCTAAGCTTGACCCCTAGAATTGCATGAACCTATAGATTTAGGTAGCCGCATCTCACAAAACACATTAAGATTAACTTGTTTGTGTTTGCAAAAACATAGAACGGTTGTGAGATGCATAGGACTCTGCCTGGACTTCCGAATGCTTAAGTCAGTGCATCACAGTAAGTCTGGGCGTAAAATACCAACATTACAGTGATCAAGTCAAGTAGTCTTGCACTAAAATCTGAGCTAGACATTATTACCTGACTTGACTAACCCTGTGAACACTACTATCATCTAGATAGTTAGTCAGTAACTAGAGTTAGACACATGAAAAGAGACCACAATCATTACTTGGTCCAGGGGGAGCTGAGGTCAAAATACTTTTTCAAAATATCATTTTTGACAAAACACATTTGAAACTTTTGATAAAAGTTGATAAAGATTGAGAGGGAATTCCAACTAATCCCTAAAAACATTTTTTAAGATTGATATTTTGAAAGAAAATTTTTTTTATGAGCTAAGTAAATAGATTTAAGACTTGTTTATTTCTAACACTTAGCCTATATTTCTACTCCCTTAAACTTGTTATGCCTATTTTTTGATGAATGACAAAGGGGGAGAGTAGGGTAAAGGGTTAGAAAATTGCAAACAGCATGCTTATTTCACAGTTAATTAATTCTGTTTTCTTGTGTGCTGCAACTTTCATACCTATGCTTATGTTATATTATTTGCATGTTTATGCAAGTTCATATCTGCTGTTTTTTTCTAACTTTAACCTGAGTTGTCAATACATCAAAAAGGGGGAGATTGTTGGTGCAGTTTGCACTAACGGTCAAACTCGGGTTTTGATGTATGACAAAGTGGTTAAAGTTAGGGTTGTTGGTGTTTAACCTCTTTACTAAGTGTGCAGGGTTGAAAGACTTAGGACCAGACACCAGGCTGAAGTCCAGGATGGTTGAGTCCTGGCGGGAAGTCCAGTTGGGTCCGCGGGACCTGACAACTGGCTGAAGACCAAGTTGGTTGAGACTTGGCAGGAAGACCAAGGTGGTTGAGCCTTGGCAGGAAGTCCTGGTGGGTCAAGAAGTCAAGTAGAGCTGCACAAGGTAAGTGAGGTAAGTCACTGGAGGAGCGAACCAGTGAGGACGCGTTCCCCGTCGAGGGAACAGTAGGCGTCGGTTCGACCTAGGGCTCCATTTCGGAGACCAAAGTCAGAACCAAGACAGCCAAGGCTGTGTAAAATTAACTTATTAATTGCTGTTTTGGACTAACCCTGGATGCAAGACCGAAGGACTGTGTTTCTGCAGCTCAGATAGCCTCAAAGGAGTGAGGCAGTAGCTGAGCAGGGCGCCCCGGATGCTTCGGGCGCCCCAGAGTCAACCCAAAGTCAGCAGAGCAAGTAAACGCCCCGACAGCAGCACATTTGGGGGCGCCCCGGATGTTTCGGGCGCCCCGCGCGCGTCGGGCGCCCCGCGAGTCGCGGGCGCCCACTGTGCCACGCCACTGGCAGCTGCAGCAGCTCACCCTCGCGAAGAAGATGAAGCCTTGACCGGTCAACCCGGGCGCCCCGCGCGCGTCGGGCGCCCCAGTCAAAGGTGATCCCGAAGAAGCAGAGATCAGCCTTGACCAGAGGGCTCGCCGGATCGAAAGCCACGTGGGGGGCGCCCCGAGCATCCCGGGCGCCCCCAGCCCTATATAAAGGGCCCTCGACCCTCTTCTTCAAACAACACTTCTTCCAAAGCCTCCAAGTTCTTCTACGCTCGCGCCTTGCTCCGGAAATGCTTCACTTCGAGCCGACGACGTCCAGCTGCCCCGAAAGAGTCAACCTACTCCGGACGTCGGTAAAAAGATAATTTTTTAATATATAGATTGTTGCATTTAATTACTTGAAAGTGTGGGGTTGTCACACTTTCAATTCCTTTGTACTCGCCTACTCTATCGGTGTTTACCGGTTGAGAGTATTAGTGGATTGCCCAACGGAAATGTCCGAGGGACCTGGGCCTTCGAGTAGGAGTCGCCGAAGGCTCCGAACGAAGTAAAAATCGTTCGTGTTTGTGTGTTCGTTTTTCGTTTCTTTCGTTTCCGCTGTGCACGCTTTTTAAAGCACTCTGATTTAAATTTAAAAGTCACGTGATTCACCCCCCCTCTCACGTGCATCGATCCTACAATGTAGATGGGATCTATCCCTCCCATATGACGGGAGTGATATTTGTGGACCCCTTGATCGAGTAGGACTACTAAAATGCATGGTCATGCTCAAATGAGTCAATATGAGATATTGAGCTCATTTATTTAAGTGAGTCTACTCGGGGATCAAGAAACACAAGATTGATTGAGGATGACGCGGTCTATGCCTCATTGGTCAATCTAGATATCAAGGATAGAATGACAAGGTCATACATTATCATAGTCACAGAGGTTTAGTCGGATCTCGACTTTTCTTGTTACTTGGGTAGCAATGATGCATTGCTAGATGCTGCTCATTGCTTATGTGTCTAAGGTGTTTAGGCACATTGCCAACGTCACGAGAACCTATTGGGTCACACACTAAGGACATGATGCTTCGGGAAATCTGAGTGGGAGCCCGAGTTGGGAACTCGGGAAATTTGATCGGGAGCCCAAGTTGGGAACTCGGGAGATCTGATTGAGAGCCCAAGTTGGGAACTCGGGAGATCTGATCGGGAGATCTGATCAAGAGCTTGAGTTGGGAACTCGGGAGCTCGGGTCAGGAGCTCAGGGACTTGGTCGAGAGCTCGGCGCTCGGCAGACTGGGTCGGCGCTCGGAAGACTGGGTCGAGAGCTCGGCGACTTGCTTGGCAGACTTGGTCGGGAGCTCGGGGACTTGCTCGGGAGACCTGGTCGGAAACCCGAGAGGCCTGGTCGGAATTGCAGGGGAAATTCATTAAAGTGTTTAATGAAGGAAAGAGAAAAGTCTCTCTTCATTGGATGAAGAGAAGGTGAAAAGTCACATAAAAAGATGTACTCTTTATTGGCTTTAATGAAGGGAAGTCAAAGAGACAAAAGACTCTTCATATTCATGGGATGAATATAAAAAGGGTGTAGTCATTTTGAATGAGAAGTAAGTGTTTCTCCCTTCTTCCCTTCCTCTCTTCTTCCTCTTCTCCCTTTTGGCCGAAACCCCTTTGGGATTCTTGGTGGTCTTGTGAACTACCTAAAGTTGCTAGCACAACTAAGGTAGTTCTTCCCGAAGTTGAGAGATCGTGTCCGTGTGGATACGAATAGAGGCATGGACACTTGAACATGCAAGAGATCCGGCGCATCTTGGACGAGTGGGATAAGCGAACGGCACGCTCCAAAGGTATACACTGTAGATAGATCTATTAGATAGATGAACTTTGTACGAGTTTTTCTTTCGCATGGATCGCTCGAGGGATCTTGTTTCCACTGCGTTTTTGTGTTTTGGTGCCGAGAGATCCCAACAGTGGTATCAGAGCCACTTGCGAAAGATCGTACAAAGTTTAATGCATTTTATATGTGATATAGAAGTAGGACAAGATTTATTATGAGTTGCATATAACTGTATGATATAGAAGTCGGGCTCCCGACCACCCACTCGGGAAGACATACCCCTGTGGTAATACCGAGCCGAAGCCTCCCGAGGCCACTCGGGAAGACAGGCGCTCGGGTCATCCCAGGAGAGGAGACCTCGAGACCGTCTCGGGAAAGGGAAGTCCGAAGATCATGAGGGTCTCGGATTCATGTTGATGAATCTAGGGCAGCGACCCATTCACGGGGACAGCAAAATAAATTTTGTTTCGGGGGAGTTGCCCCCGAGCCCCTGCAAGGGCGCTGCCCCCGGAGGGCACATGACTTCAGGCTCTCGTAGGGTGACTTCAGGCCCTGCGTTTAAATCTTAAATTACGTGTTTTGATAGGTTTTTTATATATTAATATATATATTAATATATATATTAAATATTTTTTTAATATATAAATTTATATTAATCAAATATAAAAAATCATCTCTTTACCGAAACCCACTGATTCATCCTAGAAAACTCCTATTGCAACATAATTTATAATCATTAGAAGTTTGGACACCAAAAATACCATCTCTTAGCTCAAATCTAACTATTGATATTGAGTTTTGAGAAATCCAAATATCTTAAGTCCATCAGTGGGTTTTGATGAAAACCCACTGATAGACCTAAAAAACTCTTATTACAACATAATTTATAATCATTAGAAGTTTGGACACCAAAAATATCATCTCCTAGCTCAACTCTAACTATTGATATTGGGTTTTGAGAAATCCAAATATCTTAGGTCCATCAGTGGGTTTTGGTAAAAACACACTGATATCTAAAAAACTCCTATTGCAACATAATTTATAATCATTAGAAGTTTGCAACATAAAAGATTACCCTATAAATAATTAATTTAATAAATTATAATTAAATATAATTTAAAAAAAAATTAAAACGAAATTTTTTTTGAATGCACGCAGGGCCTGAACTCATCTGACTTCAGCCCACACAGGGCCTGAACTCATCTGACTTCAGGCCCTGCTTAGGCCTGAAGTCATCTGATTTCAGGCCCTAGGAAGTCAAATAACTTCAGGCCCTGCTAGAGTGACTTCAGGCCCTGCGTTTGAATATGAAATCACGTGTTTTGATAGGTTTTTTATATATTAATATATTTATTAAATATTATTTAATATATTAATTTATATTAATCAAATATAAAAAATCATCTCTTCACTGAAACCCACTGATTCATCCTAGAAAACTCCTATTGCAACATAATTTATAATCATTAGAAGTTTGGACACCAAAAATACCATCTCCTCGCTCAAATCTAACTATAGATATTGGGTTTTGAGAAATCCAAATATCTTAAGTCCATCAGTGGATTTTGGTGAAAACCCACTGATAGACTAAAAAACTCCTAATGCAACATAATTTATAATCATTAGAAATTTAGACACCAAAAATACCATCTCCTAGCTCAACTCTAACTATTGATATTGGGTTTTGAGAAATCCAAATATCCTAGGTCCATCAGTGGGTTTTGGTAAAAATCCACTGATAGACCTAAAAAGCCAGTGACACGACTTAACCTCTCCCCTCGCGCCCCGGGGCCTCCCCCCGGAGGTGTTCTCGGGAAGGTAAGGCCCCAAGAGTACTTCTGGAGATACCGCACCCAAAGACCCCCGAGCTCACCTCGGGAGGTGGAGTCCTCGCAGAAGCCGACCTCGGGAGCCCCGATTGTCTCAAATAGAAGGATAATGACGCGGACTGTTTTAAAGGATACCCCTTTACCCCCGAAAGCAGGGGTGCGGCTTGAATATCGGCAACGTGGCGCCACTAAAAGGGGCACGATCAGTCAGCCGACACCAGTATAAAAGGTAGTTCAACCCCTCTGGTAAAGGGGGTATGATCTCTTATCTTCACATACTGTCTTTCTTTCTCACTATCAATCGGATAACCTACTAACTTGAGCATCGGAGTGGACTCCGCCGGACCCCTGCTAGCGTGTCCCCCTAACGCTTGTGTTACTTTCACAGGACCCCCCTAAGTTCCTCATCGACATAGTCATCCCTGTCAGGGCTGATCCTCAGTGACTGGTCATCGTCGACGACTCCTTCCGGAACAAATTTGGCGTCGTCTGTGGGAAAATGCATAACAAAGCACCTGAAGGAGCGCCGATGGTAGGACCAAAGGAACAACCCCCCACTCTCACGCGAGAGGAATTTGACCGCCTAGTGGCTAACGCCATCAAGGAAGCCTTGGAGCAGCACCAAATCGAACAGGCTGCCCCACAACCAGCGGGTCCAACGAGGGAGGAGATCCCCAGAATCTCTGCCTCGCACTCCAGAAGGTTCGTGACCCCGGTGGGGCGACGGGACGGCGCAGCCCAAGGCCCTCATAGAGAATCCCCTGGGGAGGGGGAAAAGGCCCACTCAATGGCCTCCAGTGCTCAGAGGCATGAGGAGGGGCTGATAAGGAGGGATGGACCCAAGATCTTGCAGAAAACTCCCTCTACCCCTTTTTCGTCCGAGATTGTTGAGGACCCCATGTCGAAGCAGTTCCGTGGGCCGGGGGTCCCTGAGCATGATGGGAAGACGGATCTAGAGGATCACATCTATAATTTCCAGAGGATTCAGAGATCCCTATTTGCTCTTAAGCAAAAGCCTAAAGAACCGCTCAAGGAGTACATACAATGATTCAATCGGGTGGCGCAGGATGTACCCAGCGAGACATCGGAGATACTCGTCAGCGCTTGCACCCAAGGGCTCGCAGAAGGGGACTTCTTTCGGCCCTTGGTGAGGAAGCCCCCTGCCAGTTTTGATGACTTGCTAGTGTTGGGACCGGGTGCATGTCGACAAGGATACGAGGTCGTAAAATTTAAAATTTTTACGTGCAGCGGAAGAGTTTGCATAAAATAATTTCCTAAATTATTTTAACTTCGTATCTAGCATGCAATCTTATGGTGTGTTGACATAATCATAAAATAAAACTTTGCGGAAAAGTAAACTAATTTACTTTGTACCTTTCGTAACTCGAAGAAAGGGACGAGATCCAACCGTAGCGTCCCTTGGAAGCTCCGCCTCTATTCGCGTCCACGCCGAGTTCTCTTCGGGATGACTTCACAAAGTCACGAGTTTTGTACCGACGAGAACTACTAGATTCTCAGAAGGCACAACTAGAAGAATAAGAGAAATAATGGAAAAACTAACCAACGAAGTAACGGAATCGAATTCCGGGAAGAGAGGAGTCGCTATCCGCTTCTTCTTCTTCGTGTTCGGGTTCTCCTTCTTCTTAATGCTCACGGCAACACCTCCTTGGTTGTGGTTGGGCGCCGGCCCTAGAGAGCTAGGGTGCGCCGGCCCTAAGGGAGGAAGAAGAGAGGAGGAGAGGAGATTAAGAGAGAGAGAGGAGAATTTAATCTCTTAATTAGTTGATTGGAATTAAGGGCTAGCCTTTGGTTCCTTTATATAGTAGCAACTCCTTTGCTAAGTCTCCCTCTAAACCGAATTAACGGAATTAACGGAATTAGTTATAAGAAATTTATCTTATAAATTTTCTTATTGCTTATTCCGTTTAAGCCTAGTCTTATTATAAACAATTTATAATAAAACAAATTAGTTATCATAAGAGATTTATCCTATAAATTCTCTTATGAATTTTATTATAACTAACTTTATAATAAAACTAATTAATTATCATAAGAAATTTATCCTATAAATTCTTATGAATTATTCCGTTTAAACCAAGTCTTTATTATAAACTAATTTATAATAAAACTAACTTTTCTTCTCTTTAAATTATGGAATAAATTTTTATAAGAAATTTATAAACTTTCTTATTATGAAAAAATCAATTCATAATTGATTTTATAAAATTAAAATAAACCAATTCATGGATTATTTTAATCTTCCATAAAAGAATAAATTTCTACAAATTTATTTATATAAATTTCTTTATACAAATTTATTTATCCATAATTTATAAAATAAATCACACTAGATTTATTTTATTAATTAAACCAATTAAATTGGTTTTTCTCCTCTTATTTGGCCGGCCACCAAAGAGGGTTTACACCCTCTTTGGCCGGCCAAACCAACCCGAACCGCCGCGAATTAAACTCATTTAATTCGCCCAAAAAGCCTTCAAAAGACTTAGCCATTTTAGCTTCCATTGCGCCTCTGACTAACTCAGATTCGACTTATTTCTCTTGATCGGAAAATCCAATTTTCAACTCGTTTTAAATCCCTCGGATTACTCGTATTGCGTGTGACTAAATAGGCTTTCGATTTATGTTGGCCGTCTATAATTAACCCATTAATTATAGAACGATCATGAGTGGCACCTAGTAGTACATCATGATCCCCAATTAATCGAAAGATCAACGGTTTGACCTCAGAAGAAATTATTCTGAAACCCTTCAGCAGCTCTAATGAATCGTGCCTCATTCCCTTCACCACCTTATACCCACTTGGTTCAGGACACGGTCTATGGTGTCAGTCCCCACTAGGCTGACTACGTCACACCTAGCCCAAGTAGTGTCTTTCTCGTCCTTTGGATTTCTAATTACTCTCATGTATTTAAGAGACTCACACTCTTATCATGATATGCTCTGGCCAGAGGCTTTGAGTAACAATCCGACGATAGGCCTGGGTATACATCTCCTCGCAAGGAGTGGTGAATCCTTTGTAGGCTGTTCAAACATCTTCGGGCACTTCGGCTTATACCCGATCATCCTGGGTCCACACCTCCTTGGAGATGCTTGCTTAAGATGTCAAAGTATAAGTCTCCATGACCAAGATGACTTGAACACCGCAAGTCAAAGGAACATCGCACTTAAGCCGCAGTAAGATCTTCATTGACATATCTACATGTAGATTCCCATATGAAGTCTTACAGCTAGTCACTCCAATGAACTAGTTCCCTTAACTAGCATCCATGTTTATCTCCGGACATCCCAATGTCACCAGCTAGTGAGAATCAGCTGATTAGAGAATAACCCATGCTAGTCTCAACAGAATTGATAGTGTCCGTTTTTATCAATTCATCGACTAGGGATAATTTCAATACTTCACAATTGCACATTAGAGATAATCACTAGTTGTGATCCCATCACAAATTCTCTTATGCTGTGAGTTGTATTGCGGACATTCAGTAGATGAGTTTAAGATCCCAATCAAATACACAAAACATGTATACTCAAATAGTGAATTATCATTTATTAAAATAAATGTTTACATCATAAGGCGATTGCCTTAGGACACTTCTCTCATATCACTAACAAACTCCCACTTGGCCTAATGCCAATCGCTATGGTATCCAATACCACAAGCTCTTACATGCCCCTCAAACTTGTTTTGAGGCAAGGCCTTAGTTAAAGGATCCGCTAAATTCCTTTCAGTGGGGTTTTTCTCAATTTGTATGTCATTCCTACTTATAATCTCTCTGATCAGATGATAGCGTCGAAGCACGTGTTTGGATCGTTGATGAGACCTTGGTTCCTTTGCTTGTGCAATAGCTCCATTGTTGTCGCAGTATACCGGCACTGCTTCATCAATGGTTGGAACCCATCAAGTTCGAGACAAACTTCTTGATCCAAACTGCTTCCTTGCTGCTTCCGAAGCTGCGATATATCCGCTTCCGTGAGAATCCGCTACGGTGTCTTGTTTGGAACTCTTCCAACTTACTGCGCCTCCATTCAAAGTAAATACGTATCCAGACTGCGATTTGGAGTCATCCTTATCTGTCTGGAAACTGGCATCTGTATACCCACGTATTATCAAATCTCCTTCTCCATATATTAGAAATACATCCTTAGTTCTTCTTAAGTACTTAAGGATTGTCTTAACAGCCGCCCAATGATCCATTCCTGGATCAGATTGGTATCTGCTCGTGACGCTCAGAGCATACGATACATCGGGCCTAGTACATAACATAGCATACATGATAGATCCTATTGCGGATGCATAGGGAATCTTATTCATGCAAATCCTCTCGTCTTCTGTGCGCGGACACATAGACTTTGAAAGGTTGATCCCATGCCTGATGGGAATGTAACCTTTCTTGGATTCCGACATGCTAAACCCTTTTAGCACTCGGTCTATGTACGTAGACTGCGAAAGACCAAGCAACCGTTTTGATCTATCTCTATAGATTCTAATCCCAAGGATATAGGTTGCTTCTCCCAGGTCTTTCATGGAGAAAGTTTTGGACAACCAAATTTCAACTGTCTGTAAAACTGATAAATCGTTTCCTATAAGTAATATGTCATCGACATATAATACTAGGAATACGACCGCACTCCCACTAACCTTCTTGTACACACAAGGTTCGTCAGGATTTTGTGAGAAATCAAACTCTTTGATTATCTCATCAAAACGGATGTCCCAGCTCCTGGATGCTTGCTTCAGTCCATATATGGATCGTCGAAGCTTGCATACTTTGGTTTTATCAACCGATGTGAAACCTTCAGGTTGTATCATGTATACGTCCTCAAGTAGGTTTCCATTAAGGAAAGCTGTTTTCACATCCTTTTGCCATATCTCATAATCACAATGAGCTGCTATGGCTAGGAGTATCCGAATGGATTTAAGCATAATTACCTTCCATGTCGGTTTTCTTCTTGAAAACCCACTTGCACCCTATGGGCTTAATCCCTTCAGGTGGGTTAATCAAGTCCCATACTTGATTTTCGTACATGGAATCCATTTCCGACTTCATGGCCTCAAGCCATTTGTCCCTTTCTGAACTTTTCAGGACATCTTCATAACTGATAGGTTCGTCATCGCCAATGAGTAACACGTCGTTCGATTCACTTACGAGAAATCCGTATCTCTCTGGAATATTGCGTGTCCTATCAGACCTACGAAGAGGTGGTGTAGTTTTAGGTTCAACTGATAGCTCATCACTATGAATTATCGGTTGTGGGCCTAGACTAGGTGTCTCTGTAATGTCTATTGGAGTTTCTTGAACTTCATCAAGTTCAATCCCACTCCCACTGTTTTCTTGTAAAAGAAACTCTTTCTCTAGAAATACAGCATGCCTTGAAACAAACACCTTTTGTTCCAAGGGATGATAGAATTGGTAGCCCTTCGTTTCCTTAGGGTATCCAATAAATAGACATTTATCAGACTTAGCATCCAATTTGTCTGATACAACCCGCTTCACATAAGCAGGACAACCCCATATCTTAAGGTGAGTTAAGTGAGGTTTCTTACTATTCCAAATCTCATATGGAGTAGTAGAGACTACCTTAGTCGGGACTCTGTTTAGTAAATAAACAGCTGTCTTTAGTGCATAGCCCCAAAAGGATTTTGGAAGAGTTGCATGATTCATCATAGACCTAACCATGTCCATCAAGGTTCGGTTGCGCCTCTCAGATACACCATTATGCTGTGGTGTATACGGCGGAGTCCATTGGGACAATATCCCATTGTCCCTTAGATAATCTTGAAACTCTTGACTTAAGTATTCACCACCTCGATCGGATCGAAGTATCTTAATACTTTTGCCAAGCTGTTTCTCTACTTCATTTCTGAACTCTTTGAATTTCTCAAAGGCTTCAGATTTGTGTTTCATCAAGAACATATACCCGAATCATGAGTGATCATCGATGAAGGTGATGAAGTAGCTATAGCCTCCTTGTGAAAGAGTTGATATTGGTCCACATACATCGGTATGTATTAGACCAAGCAATTCTCCCACTGGATTACCTTTTCCGGGAAAGGGTAATTTGGTCATCTTGCCTTTTAAGCATGATTCGCATGTATCAAATGAACCGGGTTCAAATGATTCCAAAATTCCACATCGGTGTAATTCGGTCATGCGTTTCTTACTTATATGGCCAAGACGACAGTGCCACGTATAGGAGTCTATTCGATTATCTATTCGAGCACGTTTGTTGCTAACTTCGATATTGAAAACGTCACTGGATAAATCTAACGTGTAGATGCCATTGCACAAAGTTCCATTCTCATAAAGAACGCCTTTTAAAGTTATGTAACAACAATTGTTACTGAAAGTTAAATGATAACCTTTTTCATTCAAACATGAAATAGATACAATGTTCTTTATTAATGATGGAACAAAATAACAATTATCCAATTCTAAGACACGTCCAGTGGGGAGCTTTAGCAAATAGGTTCCGATGGCAACGGCAGCAATCTTTGCTCCATTTCCAACTCGCATATTTGCTTCTCCTTTGACAAGTCTTCTTCTATTCCTTAGCCCCTTTATGTCATTACATATCTGTGAGCCACACCCAGTATCAAGTACCCAGGTATTTGAGGAAATAGAGTGACATTCAATAACGAAGATACCTAAAGAAGATGGGGCATCGGATGCCTTCTTCTTCAAGGACTCAAGATAAACCTTGCAGTTTCTTCGTCAGTGACCCTCCTTGCCACAGTGATGGCAAGTTCCTTTTGGTTTCTTTTCAGTTTTCTTGGCCTTTTTCTTCTTCCCTTTATTCTGTTCTTTGGCCTTCCTCTTAGAACCTTTCTTCGAGGATCCAACTAACAGTATTGTCTTCTGATCCTGCTTTACAGAAGGCTCTACAGTCTTCAGCAGGTTGAGCAACTCTGGAAACTGGTCTAGAGTTGCATCTTTAGAAGGACGGTTGGGAAGTTGTTCTTCAAGGACATAAGCAAGCTTTTCTGCCTTGAGGACTATCCTTAGGTTTCGAAGCCAGTCCATGAAGTTTGGCCCAGTCAGTTTATTGGTGTCCAAAATGGAACGCAAGTTTATGTAAGACATGATCGAGTGATTATCTTAGAAATACAAATTGAGATTATGTGAGAAGATTGATAAAGAATGTATCAACATATACAAATTAAATCCTATTTATTTTACGAATTGAGTCACCCTTATTATCAATTCGGGAGATCGTAGGAATATCTCCAAATAAGTTGATATCCAACCATAGATAAGAACCACCATGGCTGTGGCCATCAAGTTTTTCTTAGCTATGAAGGTAGGTAATTATACCGATTACATATCACATATATGTAACTATCACGTTATGCTATCAACTAATTGAATGTTTGCATAAAATCATTGGGTTGTTAACTCATTAACAAGTATGCATCATATACATAGCACCCAACTGCACCTCTCTTTACATCGACCTTGGCTGTGGCACAACAAATCGATGCTCCAAGCTTAAGGCTGACCCATTAATCAAGAAATAGTTTTAATATGGTTGGAGCTCATTCAACCGTTTAGTCAGGCTTGGATGTGTCCAACAACCAAAACTAAGGATTGACCTCTGACTCCAACTATATTATTCATAAACTAATTCCATGGTTTGAACATGTTAAGGTTCAAGTCGGGCATGGATGTGTCCATCAACCCAATCGAGAAACAAAACTCCGATTCTAACCATATTAATGGAAGGTGTTGGCCTTAATATTTTGTAAGGGGTTTTGGTCTCATCTTTTCCTTTTAATGCACATTCATGACATATGTCATGACTAACGATTTCCTTAATAAAGTATGTATGTGACTTAATTTATCAAGTCTCATGAATTGAATTAGGAACCGGATTTCCTTAATTCTAATTTCACACTTTATTAAAGGAATTGCTTTGGGAAACAATTTCCTAAATTGTCATAATTAATTTCGGAAATAATATGTTCAAGACTTTGATTTCTCTAAATCAAAACTTATTAAATTAAGAGACAATTCCCTTAATTCAACCACATATTATTTTCATGAAAATCTCATTTAAGAAACTCTATGGGAAACCATTTTCCTAATTAATTTTGGAGACAACAATATGTAAGAGCATCACCTCTTAAAATATATTTTATTCATGGATTTGATTAATTACAACAAATCATTTTCTAAGGGTGGCTCCCCGAGGCTCAGATACCCAAAGAAAAGTAAAGTGTTGTAAATCCAATTGGACGGCTCCCCGAGGCTCAATCCAAATCAAACATGACAATTTCAATTAAAATTGGGAAATTAAATTACAACATCTAACTTTAAATTGGACGGCTCCCCGAGGCTAAATCCAAAATAAAGTATTTTGTTGTCAATTTAAAACCCAATTCAAATTTAATTGTCAATTAACTATCCATGAATTTGTCTAGACTTTCTTAAAAGAAAGTGCCCAAAATTGTGAGATTTCGAAAATAGGTTTTCAGAATAATTGTAAGTTTTTGGTACAAAGAAAACTTACATATTTCCAAAGTTGGAAAAATTTCTAAAATAGAAAAATTTCCAAAATTGGAAAGTTTCCAAAGATGGAAAATTTTCACAATTATTATAAAAATTTAGAAACTAGAAAATTTCAAACGTTTGCGAAATTTCATGAGGATTTCCAAACTTTGAAATTCCTAATTCTAAAATTTAATATAATTTGAAAGTTTCCATAATTGGAAAAATTTTCCGAAATTGAGATCATGACAAAGTTTTCCACAAAACAATTATATGATTAAGTCGAACACTAACCGGCTCTGATACCACTGTTGGGACCGGGTGCATGTCGACAAGGATACGAGGTCGTAAAATTTAAAATTTTTACGTGCAGCAGAAGAGTTTGCATAAAATAATTTCCTAAATTATTTTAACTTCGTATCTAGCATGCAATCTTATGGTGTGTTGACATAATCATAAAATAAAACTTTGCGGAAAAGTAAACTAATTTACTTTGTACCTTTCGTAACTCGAAGAAAGGGACGAGATCCAACCGTAGCGTCCCTTGGAAGCTCCACCTCTATTCGCGTCCACGCCGAGTTCTCTTCGGGATGACTTCACAAAGTCACGAGTTTTGTACCGACGAGAACTACTAGATTCTCAGAAGGCACAACTAGAAGAATAAGAGAAATAATGGAAAAACTAACCAACGAAGTAACGGAATCAAATTCCGAGAAGAGAGGAGTCGCTATCCGCTTCTTCTTCTTCGTCTTTGAGTTCTCCTCCTTCTTCAAAGCTCACGGCAAACACCCTTGTTGGTGTTGTGATTGGGCGCCGGCCCTAGAGAGGCTAGGGTGCGCCGGCCCTAAGGGAGGAAGAAGAGGAGGAGGAGAGGAGATTAAGAGAAAGAGAGAGGGAGTAATTAATCTCTTAATTAGTTGATTGGAATTAAGGGCTAGCCTTTGGTTCCTTTATATAGTAGCAACTCCTTTGCTAAGTCTCCCTCTAAACCGAATTAACGGAATTAACGGAATTAGTTATAAGAAATTTATCTTATAAATTTTCTTATTGCTTATTCCGTTTAAGCCTAGTCTTATTATAAACAATTTATAATAAAACAAATTAGTTATCATAAGAGATTTATCCTATAAATTCTCTTATGAATTTTATTATAACTAACTTTATAATAAAACTAATTAATTATCATAAGAAATTTATCCTATAAATTCTTATGAATTATTCCGTTTAAACCAAGTCTTTATTATAAACTAATTTATAATAAAACTAACTTTTCTTCTCTTTAAATTATGGAATAAATTTTTATAAGAAATTTATAAACTTTCTTATTATGAAAAAATCAATTCATAATTGATTTTATAAAATTAAAATAAACCAATTCATGGATTATTTTAATCTTCCATAAAAGAATAAATTTCTACAAATTTTATTTATATAAATTTCTTTATACAAATTTATTTATCCATAATTTATAAAATAAATCACACTAGATTTATTTTATTAATTAAACCAATTAAATTGGTTTTTCTCCTCTTATTTGGCCGGCCACCAAAGAGGGGTTTACACCCTCTTTGGTCGGCCAAAACCAACCCGGACCGCCGCGAATTAAACTCATTTAATTCGCCCGAAAAGCCTTCAAAAGACTTAGCCATTTTTAGCTTCCATTGCGCCTCTGACTAACTCAGATTTGACTTGTTTCTCTTGATCGGAAAATCCAATTTTCAACTCGTTTTAAATCCCTCGGATTACTCGTATTGCGTGTGACTAAATAGGCTTTCGATTTATGTTGGCCGTCTATAATTAACCCATTAATTATAGAACGATCGTGAGTGGCACCTAGTAGTACATCATGATCCCCAATTAATCGAAAGATCAACGGTTTGACCTCAGAAGAAATTATTCTGAAACCCTTCAGCAGCTCTAATGAATCGTGCCTCATTCCCTTCACCACCTTATACCCACTTGGTTCAGGACACGGTCAATGGTGTCAGTCCCCACTAGGCTGACTACGTCACACCTAGCCCAAGTAGTGTCTTTCTCGTCCTTTGGATTTCTAATTACTCTCATGTATTTAAGAGACTCGCACTCTTAACATGATATGCTCTGGCCAGAGGCTTTGAGTAACAATCCGACGATAGGCCTGGGTATACATCTCCTCGCAAGGAGTGGTGAATCCTTTGTAGGCTGTTCAAACATCTTCGGGCACTTCGGCTTATACCCGATCATCCTGGGTCCACACCTCCTTGGAGATGCTTGCTTAAGATGTCAAAGTATAAGTCTCCATGACCAAGATGACTTGAACACCGCAAGTCAAAGGAACATCGCACTTAAGCCGCAGTAAGATCTTCATTGACATATCTACATGTAGATTCCCATATGAAGTCTCACAGCTAGTCACTCCAATGAACTAGTTCCCTTAACTAGCATCCATGTTTATCTCCGGACATCCCAATGTCACCAGCTAGTGAGAATCAGCTGATTAGAGAATAACCCATGTTAGTCTCAACAGAATTGATAGTGTCCATTTTTATCAATTCATCGACTAGGGATAATTTCAATACTTCACAATTACACATTAGAGATAATCACTAGTTGTGATCCCATCACAAATTCTCTTATGCTGTGAGTTGTATTGCGGACATTCAGTAGATGAGTTTAAGATCCCAATCAAATACACAAAACATGTACACTCAAATAGTGAATTATCATTTATTAAAATAAATGTTTACATCATAAGGCGATTGCCTTAGGACACTTCTCTCATATCACTAACAGCTAGGATGCTCAGTCAAGCATGTCAATGTAGAGGAAGTACAGTACACCCGGTGTAAGGATCCTGCTGGAGCCCCTCCTCCTACGGCAGCCCCTCGGTCAGACAGAAAGGAGCCCCCGGCTCCATCACGGTGGAATGATCTGCCACCCGGAAAAGACCACTGGGCTAGTAAGCGTCGGTTGGTGGAAACAGTGGACACCGAACAGTCGGAGGCAACGCCCAAGTACTGCAGTTATCATGGCAGTTCGACTCACTCCACCGAAGAGTGTCATGCCCTGAAGAAAAGGTTCACTGAAGAAGCAGAGACCAAACCTCGGAGGAAATGGAACAAGTCAGGGTACCCCCGAAGGTCGCCACGACGAAGCCCTTCTCCCCGGCGATGGCTTGCAGGGGAAAACGAAATCCGACCACGGTCCCGATCACGATCCAGAGGTAGAAGCCAGGGGCCTGCGCCCCGAAGATCCCTATCCTTGGAGAAAGATCCCCAAAAGGGCAAAGCCCTATGCGAGGCCCCCCTTCTGGCCACATAGGAGTCATCTCCGGAGGACCTACCGGGGGAGACTCTAACCGAGCTCGGAAATCGTACACCCAGCGGTTGGAAAACTACTCCATCGAGACAAGTCAAAGCCAAGTGGCGGGCCCGACAATCTCGTTTGGACCATCCGATCTCGAAGAAGTGGAAGCTCCCCATGAGGACTCCATAGTGATCGTAGCCCGCATCACCAATTATGAGGTAAAACGCATCTTTGTCGACACAGGGAGTTCCATGAATATCCTGTATAGGGCGGCCTGGGAGCAGATGCAGATAGACGAGGATGAACTAATCCCCGTTTCAACCCCCTTATTCGGCTTCATGGGATATCGCATATAGCCATTGGGGTAGATTACCTTATCACTCTCGCTAGGTAACGACAGGCTTGAAAGGACTCGGAGGACTCCTTTCTTAATTGTGGACGCGCCTTCCTCTTATAATGCCATCCTGGGTCGACCAATGCTCAGTACCTTCTAGGCGGTAGTCTCTGTATACCACCAGAAGATCAAGTTCCCGGTGGGCGATCGAGTGGTGGAAGTCCAAGGGGATCAACTAGTTTCACGGAGGTGCTACAGTGGTGAAGTCAGGGCCGAGTCTAGCAAGAACTCACGGGGCTTGGAAGAATAGCTGCTGAAGAATAAGAAAGAAGTGCAGGAGGTCCCAATGTGACTGACGTACCCGATCTTTCTTGTCGTGGTAAGATTTGCAATTTCTTTAGAGCAACTACCTATGTCTCTCTGTGCGCTTGCAACATAGTCAAGTAAAAAAATGGGGTGCCTCTTTCAAAATGACAAATGTGGTATGTTCCAGAAGGAGTCGTCGACGATGACCAGTCACTGAGGATCAGCCCCGGTAGGGATGACTACGTCTATGAGGAACTTAGGGGGGGTCCTGTGAAAGTAACACAAGTGTTAGGGGGACACGCCGGCAAGAGTCCGGCGGAGTCCACTCCGACGCTCAAGTTAGTAGGTTATCCGATTGATAGTGAGAAAGAAAGACAGTATGTGAAGATAAGAGATCGTACCCCCTTTACCGGAGGGGTTGAACTACCTTTTATACTGGTGTCGACTGAATGATCGTGCCCCTTTTAGCGGCGCCACGTTGCCGATATTCAGGTCGCACCCCCTGCTTTCAGGGGTAAAGGGGTATCCTTTGAAACAACCCGCATCATTATCCTTCTATTTGTGGCACTTGGGGCTCCCGAGGTCGGCTTCTGCGAGGACTCCGCCTCCCGAGGTGAGCTCAGGGGTCTTTGGGTGCGATATCTCCTGAAGTACTCTTGGGGCCTTACCTTCCCGAGCACACCTCCGGGGGGAGGCCCCGGGGCGCGAGGGGAGAGGTTAAGTCGTGTCCCTGGCTTCTTCATCCCCCGTGTCGGGCACAGACTATCCAACCCCATCACAAGTCCCTCCCTTCAAGTCTGATCGAAGGAAGTGTGGCTAACTGATCGGACTAGTGCCGGGATGAAGAAGCTACATTCGCCTAAGCTTTTTGCATTAAGCAGAGAAAACTTTCTGGATCGTATCTCTTTCATCCAGAGTTCCTAGGAATCTCTCTTATAGTGCTTTCCCCAGAAAGGTTTTTCCGCTTCCCGAAGGTTTATAATGATGCCTCTTTCTTCGGGATTAAACGTGCATGATTTCCTTTCTGGAAGGTAGCCAGATGCTTCACACCAGTGCAGTAATGCCACGTGTTATAATGGCTATCCTCCCCAGTCTCCTTGGTCGTGTGCGGGTACAGCTAGCTCACGACGATCGGCTGTCTGGGCGAAGCGGTTCCTGGCTTTCCATACGTCCTCTCCCCCTTGTGCCCCAAGCGGATGTCTACCGAGGTATAAAAAGGGAGGGGGGGGGGGGGGGGGGGGGGGAGAAAGCGGGCACTGACCCATATTTCTAGTTCGGGGACTGTGTGCACTTCGGCGTTCTATCCTGTGGAGCTTCTTCTGCGTGTGAGTACTTCATCTTTTTCTCCCTTTCTGTCTGAGGGTCATGGAGAGCTATCGAGCGGAATGGTACCAATCCGCCTCTTCGAGAGTGAGGCTAGAGGCCTTGCAAGCAGCCAGCGAGGCGTATGGGGTCCCGGCCAAGATGGCGATGGTCATCCCTAACGTGGACCAGAAACCCGTGGAGCCCCCAGCAGGCATGCTGACCTTATTTTTAGGACAGATGGAGCTAGGGCTTCATTTTCCTATCCCCCCTTCTTCACGAACATAGCTTCTTACTTTAATATTCTGTTGCATCAGATGGCTCCTAATGCCTTCGCTCAGATGGGGGGGGCATATATTATCTTTAAGATTTTCGGTCTCCCTTTGACTCCCCATCTTTTCCATTCCTTCTTCCTCCCGATAGGATCGAGAGGGGTCTTCAGCTTCGCGGCCCGTCCGGGCCATATGTTTCTGGGAGGATTTCCTTCTTCGCACAAAGGGTGGAAGGAGAAATTCTTCTTCATTCGCCTATCGTCACAGCCCTTCAGCCCTCTGTGTTGGATAGCGGATTTGCCGACTCCTCCCCTCTTAGAGTGCTTTCTTCATAGCCCCACGTATCATCATGCTAGAGAGGTACTTTCGGGCATGGAATTCAGTGGCCGGGGCTGGTGCAGTGCGAAGAGCTTATGTACCGGGCGGGCCTTAGCCATAAAGTAACGCAGATCAGCTCCAACCTAGGTATGTCCGTCTCTTTCTTCCATGCACATTGGTTCCGACTGATGCCTTTTCTAACTGGCTTCTGCAGAGGAAGTCATGTATGCCAAGGCGATGAGTCGGCTCATCAAGTGGGAGGAGGCCAACAAGGAGGCCCTGAATCCTCCTCCGATTGTTTCTGACACTTCTTGCGTCCCCGTCGAGTCTAGCGAGGGGCCTGCTGTCTCGCCTCGTAGGGTCGCTCCCTCCGTGGGGGTCGATGTTACTGTTATATCGGTCGAAAAGCAAGCATCCCCAGCCCCGACGGCTGCACGAATAATGGATTCCTCCTCCGGGGGTGTCTCCTCCTCAGGCCCGAGCAACCCTGACAGGGGGGACAAAAAATCTACTTCCTCTGTTACCCCGACGGTTATCCGGCCCTTCGGTCGACAAAAGCGGCGGCTCCCCAAGGGCTTGGTCCTTTCCTGGAAAAAGCGATGTCCCATCCGTTCTTCTCCTCTGCCCTCGGTGCCTGAGGAAACGGCTCTGCATACTGGGTAGTCTCGCCTGCCTCGGCTTCGCCCATTTCCATTCCCGAGGTGGCCACCCCGGTGCCCCCTTCCTGCTCCGTTGATCCCGCTATCCCTCCGACGCGTAAGGAGGCGTCGCGTATTCAATTCCGTATGAAACTAGATCGACTAAGGGAGAGATTGGATGCAGCGTTGAGGCCTCCTTGCAGTCTTCCTCCACGATGCAATTGAAGGATACTTCGACTGATAAGGCTTTGCCAGAGGGGATTTCCAGTCCTGAAGGGATGGACTCCGATTCCCCTAGCGCCCCTACTGAAGCTCCGGGCATCCAGCAACCTCCCGTTCGCCCACTTTCCGTCGATTGAAGAGAGGGGCAACATCCTCCGCACTTCAGCCGAGGTAGTCGTGCGAGCCTCTACCGGGCCACTAACCATTCTTCAGAAGACCCTACTGCAGGTGCGAATTGTTGGATCGAGAAACACGATAGAGGGGGGGGTGAATATCGTGAAAACTTTATTGGATAAGACTTAAGAGAAAATACGCAGCGGAATTAAAAACAAACACGAGGAACACAAGTATTTTTTACTTGGTTCGGAGACGCGGTCGACTCCTACTCCAAGGCCCACGGTCTTTAACCGTTTACTGCGGGCAATTCTATAATAGCACAAATATTTATAGAATTTGATACAATAGTAGTGCAGTAAATAAACGAATACACTTTTCGTTACCGACGCCCGGTGTGGATCGCACATCAAAGCAGAGGGTCGTTGTCGGCGTTGGAATGTCGAGATCGGAGTTTGCCAGAGCAGAGCGCTTGAACGAAAAGCTTAGAGGCGTTGGAAAATTATTGTACTGAAGCCTCGGGGTCGAGCCCCTTTTATAGTGCTCCTGGGGGTGCCTGATTCGTCGGGGGCGCCTGGCACGTGCCTTCAGATCGGAGAAACCTCATCCGCAGCTCGGTCAGTGCTTATCCCCTACGAATCGGCCTCGGAGCTAACTGGGGCGCCCGGGACCTCCCGGGCGCCCAGCTTGACAGGGTCTGCTGGCTTCGTGGCTGATTTTGATTCGACTCCTCTTTAGCTTTGACCTTGGGCGCCCGGGACCTCCCGGGCTCCTAGCCCAGTGTTGTTTCGAAGCGATTCTTGCTTAACTGCTTGTTTGGCTTTGACCTTGGGCGCCCGGGATCTCTCAGGCACCTAGCCCAGCTGCATTCCCCTCTCCTTTGGGGCGTTCTGAGCTGCAGAAACACACTCCTTCGGTCCCTGCATCCAAGGTTAGTTCCACAATAAACAAGGCAAGAATATTAGTGCATTTTTACAGTCATAGCTGTCTTGGTTCTGACTTCGGGTCTCCCAAATGGAACCCTAGGTCGAACCGACGCCTACTGTTCCCTCGACAGGGAACGCATCCTCACCTACTCCTCTCAGGAGAGTTTACCTTTTACTAACCGGCTCCTCCGGTTGGACTTTTGCCCGATCAATCTGACCAGGTCTTCGTGCCCAGTCCTCGACCAGGACTTCATGCCCACCTTCCGAGCAGGTCTTCGGTGCCCACCTTCTGAGCAGGTCTTCGGTGCCAGCCCCTTGCCAGGACTTCGTGCCCAGTCCTCGACCAGGACTTCATGCCCACCTTCCGAGCAAGTCTTCGGTGCCCAGCCCCTTGCTAGGACTTCTTGCCTAGTGTACCTAGGACTTCTTTCCTGTACACTTAGTAAACACAATAGATAACAATAACATCTTAACTCTTGAACCCTTTGCCATTATCAAAACCCATGTTTGACTTAGGTGCTACCTGCACCAACACAAATTACTATAGTATTTGACTATTTTTTGGTCCAACCGCTAATCCTTCGGTGCGATGTTAGGCCGCTGAGGATTGGCTGGTGATTGGCTGGGGACTGTGTTCTGAGCCCCAAGCGGAGGCCTTACTCCAGCGAGCCTTAAAGGCGGAGGCGGCCACGAGTCTTGAGCATTGGTCCGGGGTGATGCAGGCCGGCGACAACAGAGCTCTCCGTGAAGAAGTAGAGCAGCTGAGGAAGCTTTTGCACGACATAGAGCAGGCTCTCGAGAGCTCCCGACACCAGGAATGCCTAGCATCCGAGAAGGCTGTGTTGGTTACCCGGGATCTTCTTCGGGTGATGCAGGAGAGAGACCAACTTCAAGCGAGAGAGGAGCTATGGAGCTAAATGGAGTCACGACTTTTGCTGGCTACTGACCGTGCACTTGTCCTGGAGGATGACCTAATTCAAGCTCGGTCGGATGAGCGGGCATCATCTGAGAGGCTCAGGGAAGCCCTAATTGAGCAAGATGATATGTCTGCTGAGCTAAGGTGGCTAAGATGGTCCGTTGAGGCTACCGAGGCTTTTGCCTCTCGGGAAGCCGAGAGGGGCTTCAGGGCGAAGTTCCTGGGTTCGGAAGAGTTTCACGCCATTGTAGCCGACCAAGTAATGGAGCATTTACAGCAAGGCTTTCATGGGGCCCTTGGCGGGCTGAAGAAGGACAAGCTCTTACCTCCCGGTGGTGGCTTGAGAATATAAATACCCTTTAACCTGTGTACGGGTCCCTGTCTGAGGCCCTGAGTGGCTTGATATGGACAAATCAGGCTACATTAGTACTGCTTATCCTTTTCCCTATTCCCTGTGTGTGTGTGTGTGTTCTTGTATGATGCACTTTTTGTTGTCGCGTGTGGGCTCCGCCAACATCTGCCTTCAAGGCAGATACTGTAGGACCAGTGCAGTCGATAGAGGGGGGGTGAATATCGACCTTTAAAAATCTTCGCGGTAAATCGTAAGCTTTTCGGTTCGTATTTAAACAGAGCGTTAGTAGCAGCGGAATATTAAACAGTAAAGAAAAGAACGACACAAAACAGACGACAGATTGCACACGGGATTTACTTGGTTCCCTACCCCCCATGGTCAGTACATCCAAGGTCTAAGCACGGGAACGCTCGTCCACTATTGGTCTCCTTTCCGGACTTTTTGGAGGTGGAGAAACCCGTCTTACAGTGCAATAATTACAATAAAAAATATAGGAAATTCAGTGCAGAATAATAAAAGCAAACCAAAATAAAATGGTCGAAGACTCGGCCAATCTCGACCTCCGAAGTGTTGCGCACTTCCTCCTGGAGCCTCCCGGTTGTAGAGCGCTGTCTTTAGCGCTTTGTCGTCAGTCAGAAAGTTTAGAATGGATCTTGGAAGTTGTGTCTTGAGCCTTGGGGTCGAAGCCCTTTTATAGCACCCATAGGGGCCCCTGTGTCGATGGGGGCGCCTACACGTGGCCTTTCCTGCGCAATCTCTTATCCATAGGCTCGGTCAGCGCTTATCCATCTTCACAGGGGCGCCTGAGCTGATGGGGGCGCCCGTATGGTCCAGGGCGCCTGAATGGAAGCCTGTTCTACCTTCCTTCGCCGAACCTATTTTGCTTCTTTGACTTAGGCGCCCCTCTTGATGGGGGCGCCTGATTCCATTGGGGTGCCCCCATTGATGGGGGCGCCTGATTCCATTGGGGTGCCCCCATTGATCGGGGCGCCTAGGGCCTCCTTTTTCCAGCCTTTTGCCTGCTTTGTCTCCACTTTTAGGTACCTTCAAGATACATGAAAACAAGGCAAATACACATACAATCTTAACCTTAAGGACTTGGTTCTCACCTCGAATTTTCTCAAAGCCCTAGGTCAAACCGTCGCAAGTTCCCACCCCCGGGAACGCGCCTTTCACCAACTCCTCTCAGGAGATAGTTGTCACCCAGTCCATTCAGGTGGACTTTAGCTTAGCCTTCGATACTCTCGGATCTCGAGACGTTCGAACCCTAACCCGTCTCTACTTCTGTCCTTAGTCATCGCTCAACTAAGTTGCTCAATCCCTCGGACCAAGAGTTCGTACCCAAACCCTAAGTCCAGGACTTCGGTGCCCAACCCTCAGCCAGGTCTTCGTGCCCAATTCCTCGAACCAGGTCTTCGGTGCCCAACCCTCGGCCAAGTCTTCATGCCCAATTCCTTGAACCATGTCTTCAGTGCCCAACCCTAAGTCAGGTCTTCGGTGCCTAGCCCTTTGCTAAGACTTAGTGCCCAATCCATGATCAGGACTTAGTGCCCAATTCTTCAAATCAGGACTTATTGCCTAGGTTTACTAGGACTTTCTTTCACTTTGGTACTCCTCCTTTGCTCACCCTTCCCTTGTTCAATGTATCACTGACTTAAGTATATTGTCAAACAATAAAACACTTAAAGGAGGGCATCATTGATGCAACTTGCACCAACAATCTCCCCCTATTAAGGTAACTTGTCAGACATAGTTTTCGAAAAACATAAATAATATTTAAAGCAAAAGAAATGTTTAAGAGATTTTAACACACTCCCCTTATATCCAACACCGTTTGACTCTATCTAAGTGTCTTAAGGGACTTTAGTGTTGACCTAAGAGACTTGTATCTAATTGTGTAGGTCAAATAATTTTTCAAAAGAATATCATTTTGAAAATGTACTGTATTTAAGCACCCAGACAAGCATGAATTCCACAAAAACATTATTATGTAAACGTACTATTTTGAAAATATATTTTTAGAAAAATATTCTAATAAGTTTGAAAAACAATTTTGAAAAATATTTTTTAATTTATTAGTCCTTAACATCTCACCCATTCTAGATGTCTCAATACAGCAAGCATGGTTGTCTTATAGGTGTATTGTGAGATGCTTGAATCATTATTATATTTTTTTAATTCATTGTTAAATCTAAGATTTAATTGAAGCTTGTGTTAGATTCAAATTCATCAAATAGTAAAGTGAATTTAATTTTCGGTAATCGGCTTCCAGGTCCTAGCGAGGCACAAGGCCTTCTTTGGTCGTAGCCTTATTGGATCATCAACCCTTTCCTTGACAAAGCCTTTTATCGAAAATTCATTTTCAAATTACTTCTTGAAAAATTTTGGTCTAACTAGCTTAGGTTTTGGATCGGTAGCTTCGGCTAATTCCACCAAACTAAACAGACCAAGTAGAATATACTTGACCTTATTAGAAGGGCTTCCCTAACGTACTATCATCTCACCTCCACCTAATACTAGGTTGTTCATGTTTCAACTATTCTTTTTCCTATAGTCATTCTAAATCATGCATAAAATTAAACATGAATGACATGACATAAATTTTAAAGAAATAGCTGATGCATGTTCATGGCATTAATGCATGATTCAAACAAGTCAAAATATTTGATTAAGTTTCTAAAGATGTATCAAATTCCCGATTTGATACATGTCGTGTGAACCCGCGAATATGCCAACCCACTTTGACATATTTAATTTTATTAATTTTAATTATTGCAGTTTGGATAAGATTTTATTTAATTCGAGTTTAAGTTACTTAAGAATTAATTGGATCTAAGTTTAGAATTAATTAAGGTTGAATTAAAGTCAATTGAAGTTGAATTAATCGAATTAGTAAATTAACGGTTAATTGAATTAATTAGGAATTACTTGAATTTTATTTAATTAAGGATTAATTAAAGTTGAATTTGAATTAATTAAAGATTAATTGAATTAATTTGAATTTGAATTAATTAAAGATTAATAGAATTAATTTGAATTTGAATTAATTAAGGATTAATTGTATTAATTACGAATTAATTTTATTTGAATTAATTAAGGATTAATTGAATTAATTATGAATTAATTTGAATTTAAATTAATTAAGGATTAATTGAATAAATTAAGAATTGAATAATTAAGGTTGAAATGATTAATTAATAGTTGTGGGTTTAAGTTCATAATTTTTATTATTTCAAAAATATCTGACTCATCCACGATTTCTTCCTTATTTATCTTTTCAAGTTTTTCCAATAATTTTGGTTTATTTGAATCTTTGTGATTTTTATTGACTATGGCCTTGATCTCAGAAAATTCCATCTCCTCCTCATCCTCAAAATCATATCCTTCAATATCCTCAAAGTAGGTGGAGTAATTCGGGTCACTAATTAATGTTTTGTAACACTCTTCAATATTATCTATAATTAAATTATCATCTAAGAGAATTTCATCTCTATCATCCTCAAGAATATTTTCAACAAAATCATTCATAGCCTCAGAAATAATTTTAATAATTTCAGGATTATCTTCAGAAATAATTTCAGGATTATCTTCAGAAATATCTTCACTAATATCAGAATTATTTTCAGAAATATCTTTAAGAATTTCAAAATTAATCTTAGGATTATCCTTAAAATTTTCAAATTTAATTTCAGGATTATCCTTAAAATTATTAGATTTGATTTCAGAATTATCTGATTTAATTTCTAAATTATCTTCATGATTATCAGATTTTCAGAATTCACAGAATTAATTCCAAAATTTACAGATAGAGTTTGCAGATTTAATTCCAGAATTTACTTTAGAAATTATCGAATTAACATTAAGGATTAAAGTATTGATTTTTGATATTTTAGCATTATCTAAATTTTCTAACTGGTCATGCAAAATATTAATTTGACTGTTCACAAAATTTAACTTTTCAGAAAAATTATCTAAATTATTTAGATAAGCTAGTGCAGGAATTTTAAAAATTTTCGGAACGTAAATTCTGTGTACCTTTGTCGGACACTTATTTTTGTAATGTCTGTATTTTTCGTACTTGAAATATTTGATGTGCTCTTTATTCCTCCGGCCTCCAGGTGTTGGTACGTCTTTTGTCGCCGGTGAAGAACGAGTCTTACGAGTAGAGCACTAATTTTTATAGTGTCCTCTCTCCCTGCAGGTGAAGCATATAATATGGAACTTAAAAATACACACTTTAAAAAAATTATACCTGATTCACCCCTGGGCTCCCCCTCAACTCCTGGCATCTTTGCTCCGTCGACGGTTAGTCCGGTGAAGAGCGGTCTGGCTCTGATACCAATTGTAGGACTGGTGCCGTCGATAGAGGGGGTGAATATCGACCTTTAAAAATCTTCGCAATAAATCATAAGCTTTTCAGTTTGTACTTAAACAGAGTGTTAGTAGCAGCGGAATATTAAACAGTAAAGAAAAGAACGACACAAAACAGACGACAGATTACACACGGGATTTACTTGGTTCCCAACCCCCCAGGGTCAGTACATCCAAGGCCTAAGCACGGGAACACCCGTCCACTATTGGTCTCCTTTCTGGACTTTCCGAGGCGGAGAAACCCGTCTTACAGTGCAATAATTACAATAAAAAAATATAGGAAATTCAATGCAGAATAATAAAAGCAAACCAAAACAAAATGGTCAAAGACTCGACCGATCTAGACCTCCGAAGTGTCGCGCACTTCCTCCTGGAGCCTCCCGGTCGTAGAGCCTTGTCTTTAGCGCTTTGTCGTCAGTCAGAAAGCTCGAAATGGATCTTGGAAGTTGTGTCTGTACGATCGAAGGCGTTGCTAGAGGGGGGTGAATAGCGTTTTTCGTTGTTCTCTACACAGAGGTTAGCGCAGCGGAAATACAAATAAAATAAAACTAACAATATAGAACAATGCTAACAAACCGATTTACTTGGTATCCACCCCGGACGGGTGACTAATCCAAGAATCTGTCGTTGGATCACTCCCCGGATAACCTCCGGCTAGCCCTCGTCGCTCCTTGTGGGTGGAGAAACCTTGCCACAATCACCTTGACAATATCTGGGCACAAAAGACTACTAACTCACTTTACCCAAGCGAGTTTCGTCAAGAAAACAAAGCATGAAACGAGCCCCTTTAAATAGGGCTCGAATCTGAAACAGACGCTACCAGTCGACTGGTCCCACTCAGATTCGACCGTTGCCATACAACGTTCGAATCTGCCAGCCTGTTCCAGCCGACACCAGTCGACTGATCCCAGGGCAGTCGACTGGTCCAAGCCTAAGCCTAGGGTTTCACTCCCCGAGTACATGTCACTCCGCACTTGAACCCTCCCGGCTTAGCCCTTGAGTACAAACACTCATACTCAGACCCTCACAACCCGGTTGACTCTTCACCAACAGCCTCGACTGTTGCCTTTACGCCCTCTTCATCTTCGGCCCTCATCCCTCGGATGCACACGTAAGCCTCCAGCTTGCCTCCATGCCACCCTTCACGTACGCCTCGAAGTCCGCGTCCCTCGGCTCATCATCCCTGCTATCCACGGTCCCTCGGATGTGCACGTAAGCCTCCAGCTTGCCTTCATGCCATCCTTCACCTGAAGACATCAACCAAGTCCATGTGTACCTATACACCTGCACACTCCTGTACACATATTAGTCCAACAATAAATCCTAACTTAACCATATTGCCCACACACATCAAAACCCTATGATCCTCCAGATCATATCAGGGTCGATTGCCCCAACAATCTCCCCCTTTTTGATGTGTGGCTATATGTTAAGTTAGGTAAACATAACAACAATAGCAATAACAATAGCAATAGCAATTGAAAATTAAAGCATAACAAACAAGAGGCAACCTCTCCCTTAACCTATGCTTTCTCCCAATTTTCAATTCTCATCGCTAATCCCAAGTTAAGTTCTACCCAACTTAACTTCATAAGCAACAACACCACGTTGAGTTATACCCAACTCAACACTTAACACAAGTCAAGTTCTCCCAACTTGACACCCAAGTATCACAAACCAACCAAAGTTATGTTTTAACCCAAACCTAACTTAACACCCAAGTTCTCCCCCTTTGACACCATCAAAAGATTGCCCCAAGCAACCCTACCCTTGGTGCCAAATAGAACTCAACCAGATTTCTGAAAAATCCCTTAGAAATCACAAAACCACAATCTGTCCATACTATCAGTCGACTGCCCCCAGGGCAGTCGACTGATACAGTAGTTTTTGAATTTCCAGCCGAAATTCAGAAACGCGTATTAAATTCTAGAAAATCCGGAAAAATGTGAAAGTTTGCAAACACATTTTTTAGAGTATTCCCTACCCTAGAAAAATATAATTTCATGAAAAACATCAAACGTGCTTGACTTTTGGTACAAACGTAAAAGTCCTTAAAAATTGACATTTTTGTATCAACTTTCAAACCTATATAAGATATCTTATGTTTGCCAATTCTATTGACCTTAGTTTTACATATAAAATGATTCTCAACTCTCCCCTTCTTCAAATACATTTCTCATTTTGACAAAAGCTCCCCCTCTTTATCCCTTATCTCTAGATGCTTAGGAAAAACCCTTTCCCATGCCCTTATCTCATAACAATCTTGTCATTCAATACTCATGAAAGAATTTAAGCAATATAACACTATGACATAACAATTTGTAACATATTATGAAGGCATAGAAAAAGATTTTTAACTTGAAACCATAGCATATCATCCATTAGCACTTAAAGAGCTTTCCAACAATACTCAAATCATATCCTAAGAGTAATCATCAAGTCATGTCAAAATTACTCATAACAGAATATAACAGGAAATGTATCATACATGGAAACATAAATAGAGTCATGAAGTAAAACATGAGAAAGTAGCAGGGGCTAGAGCCCTGAACTCATCCAAATGATACAAATTCAGAATAAGAAGTGTTTGAGAGATATAAGAATAATACATCAAATAACATCACTCTCAACACTAAACTGCTCTAGAAGCTGCACCATCCCATCAGATCATGTCGTCGTCACCGCCTGGAGGAGGAGGAGGAGGAGGAGGGGCCTGATAAGCGAGATGCAGCTGTCGTAGCATCTTGTACATATCATCCTATCGGCTCCGGAATCCCTGACAAAATTCCGTGAGGCCATGAACCTCCCCCTGGATCATCGTCTCCGTCTGCTGGACTCCATGGATCTCCTCACGGATGCCATGAACGCCCTCCTGAAGCCTGTGAACATCTGATCGGAGCTGAGTAAACTCCGCACGTGTAACCATCTCTGCAGGCTCCTCATCCGAACTGGACGACTCTGGACGCTCCCTCCAAACAAATGCCCCCTGCCGACTCTCAATGCCTGCCAAGGATAGCTGACGTGTACCGATCTGGTCATAATCCTTGGACAGGTGCCTGACCTGACCACTAGTGACACAAATACCAAACTGTAGCTGGAAGAACTCAATCAGAACATGGCAAAATGGCAAGTAGATTTTCCCATTAACACTTTGGGAGAAATGGCAGATGGAGGTAAATACATGAAGGGAGACATCTATATCCAACCTCCTCTCAAGGGCATACATCATCACTAGGTGAGGCAATCTGATCCTTGCCCTCCCCTTGGTGATGATGGGTAGGAGACACTCTAACACAATCTTGTACAACACATGGCTGAAAGGACTCATAGGCTTTGCATCAAAAATGCGCTCAGACTCATGCCTATGCCTCCTAAAATAATGTAAATGAATTTGGTCAATGGTAACGTCAGGGAACTCAAATGGCTCAACAACGTTAGGAAAATAGGTATTCACATTATTGGATGCCCAACACTCTAAAAACTTAGCCAAGACCATGGCGGAAAAAGGAATGGTCACTCTGGCTATTCTTGACTCATAAAGATTATTGTCAGAGTCAATGCAAGTCAAGTTGGCATAGAATTCCTTGCATAAGTCAACATTGATATCATGTTGACAATACACTAGTTGTTCTATGCCAAAGTGGGTGATCATTTCAGTGATTTGAGGTAACTTCTCTTGAAAGTAGGCCTTATTTAAGTACCTACAATTCATTGGGACAAATTTGTTTTTCTCAAATCTCTTTTTAAATTCCAAAGACCTAAATCTAGACTCTTCTAGGGCTTGCTGACCTTGACGGGATAAGCCCTCACCCCTTGGTCTCTTAGAAATAACTCTAATATGCCACAATCATGCATGCATACCAAGATCCCCCCCCCCCCCCCAAAAGGAAAAATAACAAAGAAAACATACACAAAATATCACATTAGTTCCAAAACATAGTTTTAAATGAAAAACTGAACCTTAAACCATGATACCTTTTAACTAATCTCTTCATGATGATGATTTGGAGAAATCGACTTGAAGAGGGGAGTTTTAACTAACCCTAGAAGTAGATCAGGGTTAGAGGAAGGCTTAGGAAGGAATGTTAGGGCTCGGGAGAGGCTGAGAACAGGAGAGGAGCTCGGGAGAGGAAGGATCGCCGGGGTGGCACGCCAAAACCCTAGGTTTTGGCTGCCCCCCCCCCCCCGCGCGCCTTTTTCTTTTATAAAACCCACAAAATGTTTTTCCAGTCGAGACCAGTCGACTGCCCCAAGGCAGTCGACTGGTAAAACTCATAGAAGGTTCTGTGTTATGGACCAGTCGACTAGCTCTGAGCCAGTCGACTGATACCTGAAATCCTAGTTATTTTTGTCGATTTTCAGAAATGCATAACTAATTCCACAAATCTGTTGGATCGAGAGAATCGATAGAGGGGGTGAATATCGTAAAACGTTCGAATTAAAGTTAGAGCAATTACGCAGTGGAAATTTAAATCAAACACACGCAAACACCAAGTTTTTTACTTGGTTCGGAGTCGCGGTCGGCTCCTACTCCAAGGCCCACGGTCGTTGACCGTTTACTATGGGCAATTCTATATTTGCGCAAAACCGTTTACAAAGAGATATTACAAAAGCAGTATAGTAAACTTAAAAATAACTCTTCGTTACCGACGTCCGGTGTATATTGAATTTTCGGAGCGGAGGGACGTCGTCGGCGCTTGTATCTCGAGTTGGGAGGTTTCCGGAGCAGAGCGCGGGAGCAGAAGAGCGTAGAAGCGTTGACAGAATTGTTGTTCGAAGCCTTGGGGTCGAGGGCCTATTTATAGCCGCTGGGGGCGCCCGGAACGCCGGGGGCGCCCCCCCCCCCCACGTGTCGGCCGATCTGAGTTCCACTCGATCAGCTCTGATCCCTTCAAACTCGGGATCAGATCTTGACGGGGGCGCCCGGGTTGACCGGGTCAACTCTTATCCCTTGGCTTCGCTGGCTTCTGCTTCGTTGGCTTGCACTGGGGGCGCCCGGGATGCTGGGGGCACCCGGGAGCATGGGGGGCGCCCGGGAGCACGGGGGCGCCCCGACCATGAGCTGTCGAAGCCTGCCTTTGCTTCATGTGTTTTGTGTTCACCTTGGGGGCGCCCGGGACACTCCGGGCGCCCTGGTCAGCTGCTGCCTCACTCCTTTGAGGCTCTCTGATCTGCAGACACTCGTTCCTTCGGTCCTGCATCCAGGGTTAGTCCAAAACATCATAAAGCAGTAAGATGTTAGTTTATACAGCCTTAGCTATCTTGGTTCTGACTTTGGGTCTCTGAAATGGAGCCCTAGGTCGAACCGACGCCTACTGTTCCCTCGACGGGGAACGCGTCCTCACCTACTCCTCTCGGGAGAATGTACCTGATGCCAACTGGCTCCTCCGGTTGGACTTTTGCCCAGCTGTCCTTCGCCAGGTGCCTAGCTGTCCTTCGCCTGGTGCCTAGCAGTCCTTCGCCAGGGCTTCAGTACCAAGCTGTCCTTCGCCTGGTGCCTAGCAGTCATTCTCTAGGTCTTTATATCCTGGCATTCTTTCGCAGGTGCCTAGCAGTCCTTCGCTAGGACTTTGTATCCTGGCATTCCTTCGCCAGGTGCCTAGCAGTCCTTCTCTAGGGCTTTGCCTGCACACTTGAGTAACATGTTAGACAACCATTATACCTTAACTTTTGAACCCTGTTGCCATTATCAAAACACAGGTTTGACTTGGGTGCTTTCTGCACCAACAATCTCCCCCTTTTTGATTTATGGCAACCCTGGTTCAAAAAGTTAAGTTAATCAGAGCATATAAAGATGAGATTTCGTTTCCTCCCCCTGGAAGGAATCTCCCCCTAGATTTTTCAAATGTTCGTGTGTTTTTGAAAATAAATTCTAAGTCTAAAGATGTTTTAATTTTGCTTGGAGTAATTTTCAACAGAGACTTTGTATTTTCCAAAATAATTTTAGTTGTGCACTTTGTAGAAAATTTAAGTTTTAAATACTTAGACACATTGAAGACATAAGTTTAAATATCACGAAGGATTTTGAAAACTTAGATTTGAGTACTAAGAAAAATTTCAAAAATTTAAGTTTAAGTACTCAGAAAGTTTTTGAAAACTTAAGTTTAAGTGCTTAGAGAAATAAAATTTTTGAATGAAAACTTCAGTTCAAAGTACTTAGGAAAATTTTTGAATGAAAACTTCAGTTCAAAGTACTTAGAAAAAATTTTGAAAATTTCAGGTCAAAGTACTTAGAGAAAATTTTGAAAATTTCAGGTCAAAGTACTTAGAGAAAATTTTGAAAAATTTAGTTCTAAGTACTTAGGAAAATTTGAAAAAGAATTTTGGTTTTTAAGTACTTAGGAAACTTTAAAAAATTTTGTTTTAAGTACTTAGGAGAATTTGAAAAATTAAGTTTTAAGTACTTAGGAAAATTTAAAAAAATTTGTTTTAAGTACTTAGGAAAATTTGAAAAATTAAGTTTTAAGTACTTAGGAAAATTTGAAAAAAAAATTTAAATACTTAAAAAACTTAGTACTTTTTGAATAAAAGATAGAGTTTGAAGTTTTGGATTTTTTAAAAAAAATTAAACTCTTTTCCTTTCCTATCTCTCCCCCTTTGCCATATATCAAAAGCAAATAAATATAGCAAAAACAGGATAAATAAATTGCATAAGAAATAATAAATTACATAATTTGTTGCACTGAGCCAATTCATGATATGAACTAAACCAAATCAGTTTCAATTTTCTCTTTTAGGGTCCTGTCTAACCCAATTAGCTATTTATTAACTGTTATAAACAGTAGTTTTTGCTAGGATTAGTCAAGTTAAGTGTTCTGTTCAAGTTAGATTTTCTAAACTTGACACTTAACTTGATTACTGTGTAAGTTGTATTTAGTGCCCTAATTACTGTAGATGTACTGACTTAAAGCATCTTAAATTAAGGCAAAGACCTAAGCATCTTAACCTATTCTAGGTTATCAATCAAAAGTACCCTAAGGTGCTTGTGAGATGCTGGCTTCTAAATCTATAGGTGCATGCATTTCTAGGGTTAGGGCCTAGGTTAAGTCTATTTGCGAAAAAACCCTAGTTTTGAAGGTGGTAGTTTTTAAAATAGAAATAAGTCGAAAAATTTATTTATTTTTCAAACCTTTTCAAAACTAAGTAAAAGCTGATTTTGAAAACATTTAAAATACTACTTTAAAAACTGATTTTTAAATGGACAAAATAGTAAGAAAACCAAAAAATAGAGTAAACCTATTCTACCAAACATAGTCCCAACTGCTGATCAAATAGAAAGAAAACAAGTACTCATTTCCATAAGTCAGCTAGTCAACAGAGAAAAACTAACACAGTCATACAAGTCACACATGAGTCAACCCTACTGAGTAGGGGCAGTCAAATAATCACTAATACAATGCTAATCAAATCTAGGACGAGGGACCGGGATGATTAGAAGAGCCTGGCTACCAAGATCGAAATAGTGTCATCATCTCGTGATACTGTGTGTCTCTGGCCTCCCTCTCAGCTCTAAGGGCACTCATATAGTCAGTGTAGTAGCCTAGATTTATCTCCATATCTTCAGCATGGTTTGCCTCCACTTCCTCTCGGAGGCTCTGGACCTGTGTCTCCATTCGTGTCACTCTCTCGTAGAGTGTCGGTGGAGGGGGCTCGTCTATGTGTGCTCGGGCCTCTGCTGCCAGATCTGCAACGTCAACGTCTACCTCCTCGTCTGAGTCGATCTGAGCTCCGGCGCGCTGTCGTCTCCAAGTCAAAACCCCGGTGGCCGATACATCTATACTAGCTAAAGAGAAGTTCCTAAACCCTATCTCGTCAAAATCGGTCATCGTGGATATTTCACCTACGGTAATGTCACGACCGTGGTGATGAAGGATGGAGGTGATGATGTGGCAGAAGGGGGTGCGTACCCGACCCTGAGTCGTGACACTGGAGGCATGTAAAATAGCATGGAACATGCGAAGGCCAATGTCAATGTCTAAATGATGGATCAGGGCATACAGAAGGAAGGCATGAAAAGGTCGCATAGTCGCGACATCCCTAGTGGATAGTGGTAATATGCAGCAGACCAGGACTCTGTACAGGGCGTAGTCCTGGACCTGAAGGTCAACGGACTGAAATCGTCTAGCTATGGGGAGTCTAGCTTCCCTATAGAAATAGGAGTGGAGAGTGTCTAGAGTAATGTGGGAGTAGGGAGCATCAAATGGAGGATCCCTAAGTGGATAGCAACAAAAGGTGGACTGGGAGGGTCGTAGTCCAAGAAATCGATTTAGTAAAATAGGAGTGATCGACAAGGGTATTCCTTGAACAGTAGTGACAAACATGAGATCGTTCTGTCGAACTATGTTATTATAGAATTCTGCACATAAAGATGTGTTAATTGAATGAGTGCAGAATACTAGATTATCTAGTTGATAAAAGTTTATGACATTCATGGCTAAAGGACAAGATTGGGTAAAGAAATGTCTATTGAGATAGCTAGTTTTGATAGGCTTGTAAGTAGTTCGAGCAAACTTATTACACAGTTCTAGAGTCGGGAACCTAGGGTCGGGACTCGGTTCGGTACCGGGGTTTGCTTGGTTTGCTCGGCGTTTTCTAAGTTAAGAAACATGCGTTTATAAGAAATGAATTAAGAAAATAATTCAAAATGCAAAAGAAATCATACCGGGGAGGCATGGTTGAGATTGAGGAAGCATAAATGTCACTTGATCTCCTTGGAAGGAAGGAAGTGAGGAAGGAGGATGGTCTTTGGTGTGGGAAGAAGAAGGGGTTCGGATGCCCTTTTATAGGCAGGTTATTGGGGGCGCCCAGGACAGTGGTCTCTGCCTTTGGCAGTGACTAGGGCTGGTTGGGGGCGCCCCGGTCAGGTTGATTTTGCAGCTTTTGCTGCTTTGACTGATATGGGGGCGCCCGCGTGGTTCCGAGCGCCCTGATCAAGGTTTAAAGGCAGCTTTTTGCCTTGAGAGAAGATAAAGTCATGGGGGGCGCCCGAGGAGTCACGGGCGCCCGGATGGAGTATTGATTGGCATTTTTGTTCTTTTGTCATCATTTGACCATGGTTTAATTGGTTTGACCATGCTTTGAAATGAGTTGACTATGGTTTGACTATTTTGACCATGGTTTGACTGCTTTGACCATGGTTTGACTGCTTTGACCATGGTTTGACTACTTTGACCATGGTTTGACTTATCGTTAGGTCAATGCCTTTCTAAACTAAAATAACAATGCAGTTATGAATTCTGATTAAGTTAAGTTTACTGTCTCACCCAATTTTAGGGTTATCAATCATGTTAGCCTTACAGGTTTTGTGAGACAGGTTTTGATAAAAGAATTTTTGAAAACATGATTTATTTTGAAAAACTTAATTAATTTTGAAAACAATTGAATTTATTTTGAAAAGAATGTTTAAATCTACAACTAACTGAAAATTTGTGTTAGATTCGAATTTGACCAAGAATAATTTGAATTTGAATTTCAAAAATTGGCTTCCAGGTTTTGGCGAGATACTAGGCCTT
The DNA here is from genome assembly GCA_024364735.1 of Boesenbergia rotunda. Taxonomy (NCBI): domain Eukaryota; kingdom Viridiplantae; phylum Streptophyta; class Magnoliopsida; order Zingiberales; family Zingiberaceae; genus Boesenbergia; species Boesenbergia rotunda. The sequence goes on along the minus strand of JAGFNQ010002737.1, from coordinate 790,696 downwards.
CTTTGGTCGTAGCCTTATTGGATCATCAACCCTTTCCTTGACAAAACCTTTTAATGAAATTTCATTTTCAAAATTAATCTTTAAAAAATTCTGGTCTAACTAGTTTGGGTTTTGGATCGGTAGCTTCGGCTAGTTTCACCAGTCTAAAGAGACCAAGTAGAGTATACTTGACCTTATTAGAATTGGTTTCCCTAACGTACTATCATCTCACCGCCACCCAATACTATGTTGTTCAAATTTCAGTTACGTTGGTTCCGTCCTTAAACTAACCGTTCCTAAGTCTAAGCATGGTAAATTGCAGAAATTAAATAGACAATCAAGCAAGCAAATTGCAATCCAGAATTGAATTTTATCTAACAATAAATATAGTTTTTAATTTGGCTCCCCCTGGACTAAAGCCACGATAATGGTTAGGCAAGATGTGAATCTTGTCCTTGGGGATCCAATACTGATTTGATCCAGTTTGTTCGTTCAGGTACAGATTAGGTACCCATGCCTGAACTTTATTTCTGGACTGATTCAGTACAGCAAAGTAGGATCTTTGTCTAGATTTGGTTCTATAGCCTAGTCCGGATCAATTTAGAACCGATTTCTATTTTCCAAGAATCATGTCAAGATTCTTGGAACCAGAAGTAAATCGTTCTAAAGCTGATCTAAGATCCTTAACCTGAGTTTTTAGGGAGGAGTTCTCTTTCTCAAGTTTCTCAACTTGAGTAGAGGTTCCTTCTTGAACCTTCTCAGTTAAGGGTCTAGAGTCAGCTCCCTCTTTCAGGAGTTTTACTTCCTGTCGAGGGATTCGACTCGGAGTTTAGCTTTCAGAAAATCTCGAGAAAGATAAGAAATTAATTCATTTAATTGACTTCTAGTAAATCCACTTACCTTGATTTCGCCATCCTCTGAAAATGACAGTCTGCCGTCGTCTTGTTCTGATTCTGACTCGATCTCGACTTCTTCTGAAGCGGTTAGTGCGAGTAGGTTCGACTGTGGGACCTCTTCTTCGGAGGAGGAGGAGGACTCATCCCACGTTGCTTGAAGTGCTTTTTTTTCTTCTATTCTTCTTGGTCTCCTTTAGGTTCGGACACTCCGTCTTGTAGTGACCCTTCTTCTTGCACTCGTAGCAGGTCACGTTGGGCTTGTTCTTTTTGTTTGTGGGTTCAGCTGGTTCATCCTTTCTTCGGCTGACTTTCCGTTTGTTGGTTGGTTCTTCAATTCCTTGTAGTAGTTTCGGGCCAGTCAGACCAGCTTAGGTCGATCTCCTTCTTCGTCTTTTGAGTCTGAGTCTGAGTTAGACTCGGGTTCAGGTTGAGGCTTTTTCTTTGTTGTCCTTCCAGTTTTACCTGCAACAAAGGCAATACCTTTCTCGGCCAAATTGCAGTTAGTCTGTTCGTGTAATTCTAATTCAGAGAACAATTCATCTAATTTAATTTTTGAAAGATCCCTTGAAACCTTGTATGCATCTACCATAGATTCCCACAAGGTGTTTCTAGGGAAAGCATTTAAAGCGTACCTTATTAGGTCATGGTTTTCTACCTTGTGACCAATGGTGTGCAGTCCGTTCATCAGTTCCTGAATTCGGGCGTGAAGCTGAGCTGCTGTTTCGTTGTCGGTCATTTTGATCGTGTACAGCTAGTTTAGGAGGAGATCCCTCTTGCTGATCTGAGTGTCTGATGTTCCTTCGTGCAGCTCGATCAGTTTCCCCCACAGCTCCTTGGCACTGTTGAAAGGACCCACTCGGTTCAGCTCCTCTTTTGTTAAGCCGCATTGGAGGGTATGGGTCGCTTTTGCATCAGCTTCAATTTTCCGTTTTAGAGCGGTGTCCCACTCTGTGTAGGTCTGAGGTACTCCTTCAGCATTTTTCAGAATCTCCAGTCCGGACTGGATGATTATCCACATGTCCACCTGAGTTTTCAGGTGGACCTCCATTCTGCTCTTCCAGTAGGAGAAGTCCTCCCCACTGAAGAGAGGTGGTCTTGCGGTGCTGAAGCCTTCTTGCATGGCCATTTTATCTGAAAAAATAAACAACAAAAAAAAAGTCTCAAGACTTGGTCTTGGATTAGTAGTGCGGGATTAAGAGAAATAATTATCGAGGGATGTTGCACCAATCTCGATTAACGAGAAGAATTTCGAAAGAAAAGAAATTAAAAAAATATCCGAAAAATTCTCAAACTGGTGGTTGCACCAAATTTGAGCTTCCCCGCTCTGATACCACTTGTTGGATCGAGAGAAATGATAGAGGGGGGGGGGTGAATATCGTAAAACGTTCGGATTAAAATTAGAGCAATTAAGCAGCGGAAATTTAAATCAAACACACGCAAACACCAAGTTTTTTACATGGTTCGGAGTCGCGGTCGGCTCCTACTCCAAGGCCCACGGTCGTTGACCGTTTACTATGGGCAATTCTATATTTACGCAAAACCGTTTACAAAGAGATATTACAAAAGCAGTATAGTAAACTTAAAAACAACTCTTCGTTACCGACGTCCGGTGTAGATTGAATTTTCGGAGCGGAGGGACGTCGTCGGCGCTTGTATCTCGAGTTGGGAGGTTTCCGGAGCAGAGCGCGGGAGCAGAAGAGCGTAGAAGCGTTGACAGAATGTTGTTCGAAGCCTTGGGGTCGAGGGCCTATTTATAGCCCCTGGGGGCGCCCGGAACATCGGGGGCGCCCCCCACGTGTCGGCCGATCCGAGTTCCACTCTGTCAGCTCTGATCCCTTCAAACTCGGGATCAGATCTTGACGGGGGCGCCCGGGACGCTAGGGGCGCCCGGGTTGACCGGGTCAACTCTTATCCCATGGCTTCGCTGGCTTCTGCTTCGTTGGCTTACACTGGGGGCGCCCGGGACGCTGGGGGCACCCGGGAGCATGGGGGCGCCCGGGAGCACGGGGGCGCCCCGCCCATGAGCTGTCGAAGCCTGCCTTTGCTTCATGTGTTTTGTGTTCACCTTGGGGGCGCCCGGGACACTCCAGGCGCCCTGGTCAGCTGCTGCCTCACTCCTTTGAGGCTCTCTGAGCTGCAGACACTCGTTCCTTCAATCATGCATCTAGGGTTAGTCCAAAATAACATAAAGCAGTAAGATGTTAGTTTATACAGCCTTAGCTGTCTTGGTTCTGACTTTGGGCCTCCGAAATGGAGTCCTAGGTCAAACCGACGCCTACTGTTCCCTCGACGGGGAACGCGTCCTCACCTACTCCTCTCGAGAGAATGTACCTGATGCCAACCGGCTCCTCCGATTGGACTTTTGCCCAGCTGTCCTTCGCCAAGTGCCTAGCTGTCCTTCACCAGGTCTTCAGTACCAAGCTGTCCTTCGCCTGGTGCCTAGCAGTCCTTCGCCAGGGCTTCAGTACCAAGCTGTCCTTCGCCTGGTGCCTAGCAGTCTTTCACTAGGTCTTTATATCCTGGCATTCCTTCGCCAGGTGCCTAGCAGTCCTTCGCTAGACTTTGTATCCTGGCATTCCTTCGCCAGGTGCCTAGCAGTCCTTCGCTAGGGCTTTGCCTGCACACTTGAGTAACATGTTAGACAACCATTATACCTTAACTTTTAAACCCTGTTGCCATTATCAAAACACAGATTTGACTTGGGTGCTTTCTGCACCAACAAAATCTACAAAAAATCTGAAATTTCGTGGAGAGATTTGTGGATCCTAGCTCTACTTTGGAAAAATATGATTTCAATCAAAACTATCCCGAATCCCTAGATTGATACAAACTTCAAAACTATCCAAATTTGATCATTTGAACTCAACTCAATGTTCTAACTTGAACCTCTTCTTGATCCTTCTTCCCATACTTGTTCATAATACATTAATTGCATCAATTTATATGGTATTTCCATATTAAAACCATTTTCTCTCAATTATAATCCTATTTCCTCCTTTTTCTCCGTAATTCTCCCTTTAATCTGCCAATTCTCTAAAATTAAGGCTAACCTTAGCCTTTCAAACCCATTGGCACACTCCATAGACCATCTGTCCCCTAGGAGTAAACCACCTGAGATCCATTGACTATGGATCCCAATTTGGCTTCTAGAGCTCTTCCTTGAGCTCCTAGCCCTAGTTACCTCCCTAGGTAACTCATCTACAAATGCAAGACCACACCGGTGCTCTTCCGGTGCTTCTGTCGTTCTACTATTACTCTCTTGACCCTATAGACCTTTTTCTTGGTCAATTCTTTTTCTTTTCCTTTAAATGGATTTTCTTTGCCATTTTTGATCTTTTCTCTACCATAGTTATAGGGCACCCTTGAATATACCATTTTACTATCATTTGCCCTCCTATGGTGGTATCCCAATCCCGACCTACCATTCCTAAGAGGTTGATCTTTTTCCATCATGCTTGCCACCTTACTAATGACTCTATCTAGGTTTTTCTCTAACTTATCAAGTTTTGCTCTCAAAACTTGATTTTCCTTTTCTAACTTCCTAACCTTAGAATCAATAGACCTAACTTGATCATTTCTAGGTCTACCCATTTTTCTAGGCATATGCCTCCCTTTCTTAGGGTTTATACCTTGGTCCTTAGTCCTAGCATTTCTAGATTTGTCATGAAACATAGAATTTTTGGTGTTTTGGCAAGCAAAAGTGTTTCTATTTCTATCATGATATTTAAAATAAAAAACACGCATGGGCAAGCAATTGTTATTAAGTCTATCATTTATACAAGCATTTTGAGCATTCATGGAAGAATTTAAAGCATAAGTAGAGTTAGGGATTACCTCCCTTACCCTTGGGGCTCCCCCTTGATATGTGCTCCTCTTTCTTTCTTCTTTATCCCATTTCCTAAGGTGCTCCATCTTCTTGAGCTCTCCTTTCCTTGGACATTTTGTATGGTAATGCCCTAGCTCCCCGCATGTAAAACATCGAATGTTCCGTCTTTTCTTTTGAACTTCCTCATTCCTACAACCCATGTTAGATTTAAAGGAACTTGAAATAGGTTTAGATTTTACCTCCTTTTTACCTTTTGGACACTTATCTTTGTAGTGTCCCTTTTTGTGGCACCCAAAGCATATAATGTGTTCTTTTTTCCTTGCTTTGGTGGAGGTAGAGGCTTCTTTTTGTTCTTGTATGATTGAGGGTCTCTCCTCCCCCTCAATACTTGACATTGATACTTCCTCTTCTTCTCTTGAGGAAGTTGATGATTTTTCACTTTCTAGTGCTCCTTCACTTGATGAAGTTGACACTTCTTCCTCCTCTTGGTCTTCTTGGATTCTTGCACTTGTTTCTTCGAACTCCCCTACTAGTTGAGCTTGTGTAGGGGTCTTATGAATTTCTTCCAATTTATTCCACAACTCATATGCATTCTTATACTTCAATATTAGTAGGCAAAATATTAACCAGAATATTGATTACCTTCTCATTGGCCCTTGCTTGTTCTTGTTGCTCCTTGGTCGAATACCTAAGTCAGAGCTTCTTTCCATGCATGTCCTTAGGGGTCTCGAATGGCTCTTCTAGCACCATTACGCACTCCCAATCCATGCCGAGCCACATCTTCACTCTATCTTTCCAATATGCAAAGTCTTCATGCTCGTATGGTGGTGGTGAGTTGATATTTTCCCCAAGTTTATCTTCCATGGTTCTTCTTCCTCTATGTGTGCTCCCTCGGCGGTTAGTCCGATCAAGAGCGGTCCTTCGCTCTGATACCAATTGTACGATCGAAGGCATTGCTAGAGGGGGGTGAATAGCATTTTTCGTTGTTCTCTACACAGAGGTTAGCGCAGCGGAAATAGAAATAAAATAAAACTAACAATTTAGAACAATGCTAACAAATCGATTTACATGGTACCCACCCCGGACGGGTGACTAATCCAAGAATCCGTCGGTGGATTACTCCTTGGATAACCTCCGGCTAGCCCTCGTCGCTCCTTGTGGGTGGAGAAACCTTGTCACAATCACCTTGACAATATCTGGGCACAAAAGACTACTAACTCACTTTACCCAAGTGAGTTTCGTCAAGAAAACAAAGCATGAAACGAGCCCCTTTAAATAGGGCTCGAATCTGAAACAGGCGCTACCAGTCGACTGCCCATGGGGCAGTCGACTAGTCCCACTCAGATTCGACCATTGCCGTACAACGTTCGAATCTGCTAGCCTGTTCCAGCCGACACCAGTTGACTGATCCGAGGGCAGTCGATGTTAGTGATATGAGAAAAGTGTCCTAAGGCAATCGCCTTATGATTGTAATCATTTATTCTAATAAATGAATAGTCACTATTTGAGTATACATGTTTGTGTATTTGATTGAGATTTAAACTCATTTACTGAATGTCCGTAATACAATTCACAGCATGAGAGAATTTGTGATGAATTCACAACTAGTGATTATCTCTACATGTGCAATTGTGAAGTATTGAAATTGTCCCTAGTCGATGAATTGATAAATACGGACACTATCAATTCTGTTGAGACTAGCATGGGTTATTCTCTAATCAGCTGATTCTCACTGGCTAGTGACATTGAGATGTCCGGAGATAAACATGAATGCTAGTTAAGGGAACTAGTTCATTGGAGTGACTGGCTGTAAAACTTCATATGGTAGTCTACATATAGATATGTCAGTGAAGTTCTTACTACAGCTTAAGTGCGATGTTCCTTTGACTTGCGGTGTTCAAGTCATCTTGGTCATGGAGACTTATACTTTGACATCTTAAGCAAGCATCTCCAAGGAGGTGTGGACCCAGGATGATTGGGTATAAGCCGAAGTGCCCGAAGATGTTTAAACAGCCTACAAAGGATTCACCACTTCTTGCGAGGAGATGTATACCCGAGGCCTATCGTCGGAATGTTACTCGAAGCCTCTGGCCAGAGCATGACATGTTCAGAGTATGAATCTCATATATACATGAGAGTAATTAGAATCCGTAGGACGAGAAAACGTTACTTGGGCTAGGTGTGACGTAGTCAGCCTAGTGGGGACTGACACACATAGACCATGTCCTGAACCAAGTGGGTATAAGATGGTGAAGGGAATGGGGCACGATTCATTATAGCTGCTGAAGGGTTTCAGAATTGTTTCTGAGGTCAACCGTTGATTTTTCGATTAATTGGGGATCATGATGTCCTACTAGGTGCCACTCATGATCGTTCTATAATTAATTGATTAATTATAGACGACCAACATAAATCGAAAGCCTATTTAGTCACACGCACTACGAGTAATCCGAGGGATTTAAAAAGAGTTGAAAATTGGATTTTTCCAATCAAGAGAGATTAAGTTTGGTTGAGCCAAACGATAAGTCGAATCTGAATTTTTCAGAGATGCCTCGGAAGCGTAAAATGGCTAAGTCTTTTAAAGACTTAATAGATGAATTAAATAAGTTTAATTCATTGGGGCTTGGCTTAGATGGGCCAGCTAAAGAGGGCCTCCATCCTCTTTGCTTGGCCGGCCACAACAAAGGGAGAGAACCAAGTTTTTGGTTCAATTTATAAAATAAACCAAGTGTAGTTTGTTTTATAAAATTATGGATGATATAAATTTTTATATAATAAACCAAGGTTTGATTTATTTTCATGGAAATTAAAATGAACCATAGATTAGTTTATTTTATAAAATCAATCATGGATTGATTTACCATGATAAGGAAATTTATTCCATAGGAGAGAAGATTTTTATCATGAATTAAAATATGATTTTAACCATGATATAAAATCAAACTTGCATGATGGAATAAGTTATTCCATATTGAGAGGCTTGATGGTTGAGAGGCCACTATATAAAGGACCCAAGGCAAGGCTTGGGTGTGAAATATAGAGATGAAGGCATAGGCTCTATCCCTCTCTTTCTCTCCTTCCCTTCTCCCCTTCTTGTCGTGCGCTAACCAGCCCCAAGAAGGAGCACCAGTCGTCCATCCTTTTGTGGTTAGTCTTCCGACTTCTCTCTTGGTTTTTCTCGTCGCGTTCTCGGAGAATCTAGTAGTTCTCGAGAACACGAAACTCATGGCTTTGCGAAGTCATCCCGAAGATAATCGGCGTGGACGCGAATAGAGGCGGAGCTTCCAAGGGACGCTTACGGTTGGATCTCGTCCCTTCCTTCGAGTTACGTGAGGTAATACGTAAATTAGTTTACGTTTCTGCAAAATTTTAAATATATGATCATGTCTACACAAGATAAACTTGCATGCTTAGATGTGTGGTTAAATGATTTAGAGAAATTATTTATGCTAAACCTTCCGTTGCACGTAATTAATTTAAAAATTACGAACCCGCATCCATGTCAACATGCACCCGGTCCCAACAGTGGTATCAGAGCGAGGTTTGTGTTCAACATAATCATATAATTGTTTTGCGGAAAGCTTTATCATGATCTCAATTTTGGAAAATTTTCAATTATGGAAACTTTCCAATTATGATAAATTTTCGATTTAGGAATTTCAAAGTTTGGAAATCCTCATGAAATTTCGCAAACTTTTGAAATATCTCTGTTTCTGAAATTTTATGATAATTGTGAAAACTTTCCAATTTTGGAAATTTCCTATTTTGGAAATTTTCTAATTTTGGAAAAATATAAGTTTTCATTGTACCAGAAACTTACAATTATTCTGATAACCTTTTATTTTTGGAAACTTTCCATTTATGAAAAGCTCGCAATTTTGGGCAATTTCTTTCAAGAAAGTCTAGACAAATTATGAGAATTTAATTGACATTTAAATTTATAATTGGAAATTAAATTATTTACAAAATTCATTATTTTGGATTGAACCTCGGGGAGCTGTCCAATTTAAAGTTAGTTGTTATAATTAAATTTCCTAAATTGAATTTAAGCTGTCAAATATTTAATTTGGATTGAGCCTCGGGGAGGCGTCCAAATTAGGTTATTGATATTAATTTTCCATAAATAAAATATGTGATCAAATCATGGAAATTTTTGAGGTGATTCTCAAACGATAATTTCCTTATTTGATTTATGAGGTGATGCTCTTACATATTATTGTCTCCAAAATTAATTAGGAAAATTATTTCCTATAGAGTATATTTCCTTAAATAAGATTTTCATGAAAATAATATGTAGTTGAATTAAGGGAATCTGTCTCTTAATTTAATAAGATTGGATTTAGAGAAATCAAAGTCTTAAACATATTATTTCCGAAATTGATTATGATAATTTAGGAAATTGTTTCCCAAAACAATTCCTTGAATAAAGTATGAAATTAGAATTAGGAAATCCGGTTCCTAATTCAATTAATGAGACTTGATAAATTAAGTCACATACATACTTTATTAAGGAAATCGTTAGAACATGACATAATTATATGTCATGAATGTGCATAAAAGAAAAGGATGAGACCCAAAACCCCTTACAAAATATTAAGGCCAACACCTTACATTAATATGGTTAGAACCGGAGTTTTGTTTCTCGTTTGGGTTGATGGACACATCCATGCCCGGCTTAAACCTCAACATGTTCAAACCATGGAATTAGTTTATGATTAATATAGTTGGAGTCAGAGGTCAATTCTTAGTTTTGGTTGTTGGACACATCCAAGCCCGACTAAACGGTTGAATGAGCTCCAACCATTAAAACTATTTCTTGATTAATGGGTCAGCCTTAAGTTTGGAGCATCGATTTGTTGTGTCACAGCCAAGGTCGATGTAAAGAGAGGAGCAGTTGGGTGCTATGTATATTGTTGCATACTTGTTAATGAGTTAACAACCCAATAATTTATGCAAACATTCAATTAGTTGATAGCATAATGTGATAGTTACATATGTATAATATGTAATCGGTATAATTACCTACCTTCATAGCTAAGAATAACTTGATGGACTCTAGCCATGGTTGTTCTTATCTATGGTTGGATATCAACCTATTTGGAGATGTTCCTACGATCTCCCGAATTGATAAAAAGGGTTATTCAATTCAAAAAATAAATAGGATTTAATTAATGTATATTGATGCATTCTTTATCATTCTCAACACATAACCTCAATTTGTATTTCTAGGATAATCACCTGATCATGTCTTCTCTGAATTTGCGTTCCATTTTGGACACCAATAAGCTAACTGGGCCAAACTTCATGGACTGGCTTCGAAACTTGAGGATAGTCCTCAAGGCAGAAAAGCTTGCTTATGTCCTTGAAGAACAACTTCCCAACCATCGTCCTGAAGATGTAACTCCAGACCAGTTAGTGGCCTATCAGAAACATGTGGCCGATTCTGAACTTGCGAGTTGCATCATGCTGGCCGCTATGGTACCTGAGCTACATAAGCAGCATGAGCATATAGATGCTCATACCATCGTCTTCCATCTTCATGAGCTGTTTGACGAGCAGGCGAGATCCGAAAGGTTTGAGGTCTCCAGACTCCTCTTCACCTCTAAGATGCAGGAAGGCACTTCTGTTTCACAGTTTGTGTTGAAGATGTTGGGGTACATTGAGCGACTAGGCACACTCGGATTTGCAATGGATCATGAACTAAGTATTGACTTAATTCTGCATTGTTTGCCCAAGAGTTACTCACAGTTTGTGATGAACTATCGGATGAACAAACTGGAGACTACCATTCCTAAGTTGCTTAACCTGCTGAAGACTGTAGAGCCTTCTGTAAAGTAGGATCAGATGACGGTACTGTTAGTTGGTTCCTCAAAGAAAGGCTCTAAGAGGAAGCCCAAAGAACAAAATAAGGAAAGGAAGAAAAAGACCCAAAAGATTGAAAAGGCACCAAAAGGCACTTGCCATCACTGTGGCAAGGAGGGCCACTGGCGAAGAAACTGCAAGGTTTATCTTGAGTCATTGAAGAAGAAGGCATTCGATGCCCCATCCTCTTCAGGTATCTTCGTTATTAAATGTCACTCTATTTCCTCGGACACCTGGGTACTTGATACTGGGTGTAGCTCACATATATGTAATGACATAAAGGGGCTAAGAAATAGAAGAAGACTCGTCAAGGGAGAAGTAAATTTGCGAGTTGGAAATGGAGCAAGGATTGCTGCTGTTGCTATCGGAACATATTTGCTAAAGCTCCCTACTGGACTTGTCTTAGAATTGGATAATTGTTATTTTGTTCCTTCGTTAATAAAGAACATTGTATCTATTTCATGCTTGAATAAAAAGGGTTATCATTTAACTTTTAGTAACAATTGCTGTTACATAACTTTAAATGGTGTTCTTTATGGGACCGGAACATTATGCAATGGTATCTACATGTTAGATTTATCCGGTGACGTTTTCAATATCGAAGTTAGCAACAAACGTGCTCGAATAGGTAATCAAATAGACTCCTATATGTGGCATTGTCGTCTTGGCCATGTAAGTAAGAAATGCATGACCAAATTACACCGATGTGGAATTCTGAAATCATTTGAACCCGGTTCATTTGATACATGCGAATCATGCTTAAAAGGCAAGATGACCAAATTACCCTTTTCTGGAAAAGGTAAACCAGTGGGAGAATTGCTTGGTCTAATACATACTGATGTATGTGGACCAATGTCAACTGATGCACAAGGAGGCTATAGCTACTTCATTACCTTTATCGATGATCACTCACGATTCAGGTATGTGTTCTTAATGAAACACAAATCTGAAGCTTTTGAAAAATTCAAAGAGTTCAGAAGTGAAGAAGAGAATCAGCTTGGCAAATGTATTAAGATTCTTCGATCTGATCGGGGTGGTGAATACTTAAGTCAAGTGTTTCAAGATTATCTTAGGGACAATGGGATATTGTCTCAATGGACTCCGCCATATATACCACAGCATAATGGTGTATCTGAGAGGCGTAACCGAACCTTGATGGACATGGTTAGATCTATGATGAATCATGCAACTCTTCCAAAATCCTTTTGGGGCTATGCGCTTAAGACAGTTGTTTACTTACTAAACAGAGTCCCAACCAAGGTAGTCTCTACTACTCCATATGAGACGTGGAATAGTAAGAAACCTCATTTATCTCACCTAAAGATATGGGGTTGTCCTGCTTAAGTAAAGCGGACTGTATCAGACAAATTGGATGCTAAGTCTGATAAATGTCTATTTATTGGATACCCTAAGAAAACGAAAGGTTACCAATACTATCATCCCTTGGAACAAAAGGTGTTTGTTTCAAGGCATGCTGTATTTCTAGAAAAAGAATTTCTTTTACAAGAAAACAGTGGGAGTAGCATTGAACTTGAAGAAGTTCAAGAAACTCCAATAGACATTACAGAGACACCTAGTCTAGACCCACAACCAATAACTCATAATGATGAGCTATCAGTTGAACCTAAAACAACACCACTTCTTCGTAAGTCTGATAGGACACGCAATATTCCAGAGAGATACGGATTTCTCATAAGTGAATCGAACGACGTGTTACTCATTAACGATAATGAACCTATCAGTTATGAAGATGTTCTAAAAAATTCAGAAAGGGATAAATGGCTTGAAGCCATGAAGTCGGAAATGGATTCTATGTACAAAAATCAAGTATGGGACTTGGTTAACCCACCTGAAGGGATTAAGCCCATAGGGTGCAAGTGGGTTTTCAAGAAGAAAACCGACATGGAAGGTAATGTTGTTACCTTTAAGGCTAGATTAGTGGCAAAAGGATATCATCAGAACCAAGGAATTGATTATGACGAAACCTATTCGCCAGTAGCTATGCTTAAATCCATTCGGATGCTCCTGGTCATAGCAGCTCATTATGATTATGAGATATGGCAAATGGATGTGAAAACAGCTTTCCTTAATGGAAACCTGCTTGAGGATGTATACATGATACAACCTAAAGATTTCACATCGGTTAATAAAACCAAAGTATGCAAGCATCGACGATCCATATATGGACTAAAGCAAGCATCCAGGAGCTGGAACATCCGTTTTGATGAGACAATCAAAGAGTTTGATTTCTCACAAAATCCTAACGAACCTTGTGTGTACAAGAAGGTTAGTGGGAGTGCAGTCGTATTCCTAGTGTTATATGTCGATGACATATTACTTATAGGAAATGATATATCAGTCTTACAGTCAGTTAAAATTTGGTTGTCCAAAACTTTCTCCATGAAAGACCTGGGAGAAGCAACATATATCCTTGGGATTAGAATCTATAGAGATAGATCAAAACAGTTGCTTGGTCTTTCGCAGTCTACATATATAGACCGAGTGCTAGAAAGGTTTAGCATGTCGGAATCCAAGAAAGGTTACCTTCCCATCAGGCATGGGATCAACCTTTCGAAGTCTATGTGTCTGCGCACAGAAGACGAGAGGATTTGCATGAATAAGATTCCTTATGCATCCGCGATATGATCTATCATGTGTGCTATGTTATGTACTAGGCCCGATATATCGTATGCTCTAAGCGTCACAAGCAGATACCAGTCTGATCCAGGAATGGATCATTGGGCGACTGTCAAGACAATCCTCAAGTACTTAAGAAACACTAAGGATGTGTTCCTAATATATGGAGAAGGTGATATGGTAATACGTGGGTATACAGATGTCAGTTTCTAGACAGATAAGGATGACTCCAAATCTCAGTCCGGATACATATTTATTTTGAATGGAGGCGTAATAAGTTGGAAGAGTTCCAAGCAAGACACCGTAGCGGATTCTACTAAGGAAGCGGAATATATTGCAGCTTCGGAAGCAGCAAAGGAAGCAGTCTGGATCAAAAAGTTTGTCTCAGAACTTGGTGTGGTTCCAACCATTGATGAAGCAATACCGGTTTACTGTGACAACAATGGAGCTATTGCACAAGCAAAGGAACCAAGGTCTCATCAGCGATCCAAACATGTGCTTCGCCGCTATCATCTGATTAGAGAGATTATAAGTAGGAATGATATATAAATTGAGAAAATTCCCACTGAAAGGAATTTAGCGGATCCTTTAACTAAGGCCTTGCCTCAAAGCAAGTTTGAGGGTCATGTTAGAGCATGTTGTATTGGGTACCGTAGCGATTGGCATTAGGCCAAGTGGGAGTTTGTTAGTGATATGAGAGAAGTGTCCTAAGGCAATCGCCTTATGATTGTAATCATTTATTCTAATAAATGAATATTCACTATTTGAGTATACATGTTTGTGTATTTAATTGAGATCTTAAACTCATTTACTGAATGTTCGCAATACAATTCACAGCATGAGAGAATTTGTGATGAATTCACAACTAGTGATTATCTCTACATGTGCAATTATGAAGTATTGAAATTGTCCCTAGTCGATGAATTGATAAATACGGACACTATCAATTCTGTTGAGACTAGCATGGGTTATTCTCTAATCAACTGATTCTCACTGGCTGGTGACATTGAGATGTCCGGAGATAAACATGAATGCTAGTTAAGGGAACTAATTCATTGGAGTGACTGGCTGTAAAACTTCATATAGTAGTCTACATATAGATATGTCAGTGAAGTTCTTACTGCAGCTTAAGTATGATGTTCCTTTGACTTGCAGTGTTCAAGTCATCTTGGTCATGGAGACTTATACTTTGACATCTTAAGCAAGCATCTCCAAGGAGGTGTGGACCCAGGATGATTAGGTATAAGCCGAAGTGCCCGAAGATGTTTAAACAGCCTACAAAGGATTCACCACTCCTTTCGAGGAGATGTATACCCGAGGCCTATCGTCGAATTGTTACTCAAAGTCTCTGGCCAGAGCATGACATGTTCAGAGTATGAATCTCTTAAATACATGAGAGTAATTAGAATCCGTAAGATGAGAAAACGTTACTTGGGCTAGGTGTGACGTAGTCAGCCTAGTGGGGACTGACACACATAGACCATGTCCTAAACTAAGTGGGTATAAGATGGTGAAGGGAATGGGGCACGATTCATTATAGCTGCTGAAGGGTTTCAGAATTGTTTCTGAGGTCAACCGTTGATCTTTCGATTAATTGGGGATCATGATGTACTACTAGGTGCCACTCATGATCGTTCTATAATTAATTGATTAATTATAGACGACCAACATAAATCGAAAGCCTATTTAGTCACACGCACTACGAGTAATCTGAGGGATTTAAAATGAGTTGAAAATTAGATTTTCCAATCAAGAGAGATTAAGTTTGGTTGAGCCAAACGATAAGTCGAATCTGAATTTTTCAGTGACGCATCGGAAGCGTAAAATGGCTAAGTCTTTTGAAGACTTAATAGATGAATTAAATAAGTTTAATTCATTGGGGCTTGGCTTGGATGGGCCGGCCAAAGAGGGCCTCCATCCTCTTTGCTTGGCCGGCCACAACAAAGGGAGAGAACCAAGTTTTTGGTTCAATTTATAAAATAAACCAAGTGTGGTTTGTTTTATAAAATTATGGATGATATAAATTTTTATATAATAAACCAAGGTTTGGTTTATTTTTCATGGAAATTAAAATGAACCATGGATTGGTTTATTTTATAAAATCAATCATGGATTGATTTACCATGATAAGAAAATTTATTCCATAGGAGAGAAGAGACTTGATTGATTTTTTATCATGAATTAAAATATGATTTTAACCATGATATAAAATCAAACTTGGCATGATGGAATAAGTTATTCCATATTTGAGAGGCTTGATGGTTTAGAGGCCACTATATAAAGGACTCAAGGCAAGGCTTGGGTGATAATCAAAGAGATGAAGGCATAGACTCTCTCCCTCTCTTTCTCTCCTTCTCTTCTCCCCTTCTTGCCGTGTGCCAACTAGCCCCAAGAAGGAGCACCATCCGGCCACCCCTGCCCTTTCCCTGCCGACCACCACCTGCTGCCGGAGAAGGAAGCTCCGGCCATCTCTTGGCCGGATGAAGGTGCTGCTGGAATTAGAGTTTGCCGCAAGGATCTTTTTGCCGCAAGCCTCTTCTTTTGCTTCGCCGAAATTTTGATTCCGGCCATCCTTTTGTGGTTAGTCTTCCGACTTCTCTCTTGGTTTTTCTTGTCGCGTTCTCGGAGAATCTAGTAGTTCTCGAGAACACGAAACTCGTGGCTTTGCGAAGTCATCCCGAAGATACTTGGCGTGGACGCGAATAGAGGCGGAGCTTCCAAGGGACGCTTACGGTTGGATCTCGTCCCTTCCTTCGAGTTACGCGAGGTAATACATAAATTAGTTTATGTTTCTGCAAAATTTTAAATATATGATCATGTCTACACAAGATAAAATTGCATGCTTAGATGTATGGTTAAATGATTTTGAGAAATTATTTATGCTAAACCTTCCGTTGCACGTAATTAATTTTAAAATTACGAACCCGCATCCATGTCAACATGCACCCGGTCCCAACAGTGGTATCAGAGCGAGGTTTGTGCTCAACATAATCATATAATTGTTTTGCGGAAAGCTTTATCATGATCTCAATTTTGAAAAATTTTCAATTATGGAAACTTTCCAATTATGATAAATTTTCGATTTAGGAATTTCAAAGTTTGGAAATCCTCATGAAATTTCGCAAACTTTTGAAATATCTCTGTTTCTAAAATTTTATGATAATTGTGAAAACTTTCCATTTTTGGAAACTTTCCAATTTTGGAAATTTCCTATTTTGGAAATTTTCCAATTTTGGAAAAACGTAAGTTTTCTTTGTACCAGAAACTTACAATTATTCTGAAAACCTTTTATTTTTGGAAACTTTCCATTTATGAAAAGCTCGTAATTTTGGGCACTTTCTTTCAAGAAAGTCTAGACAAATTATGGGAATATTAATTGGCATTTAAATTTATAATTGGAAATTAAATTATTTACAAAATTCTTTATTTTGGATTGAGCCTCGGGGAGCCGTCCAATTTAAAGTTAGTTGTTATAATTAAATTTCCTAAATTGAATTTAAACTGTCAAATGTTTATTTTGGATTATGCCTCGGGGAGGCGTCCAAATTAAGTTATTGATATTAATTTTTCATAAATAAAATATGTGATCAAATCTTGGAAATTTTTAAGGTGATTCTCAAATGATAATTTCCTTATTTGATTTATGAGGTGATGCTCTTACATATTATTGTCTCCAAAATTAATTAGGAAAATTATTTCCTATAAAGTATATTTCCTTAAATAAGATTTTCATGAAAATAATATGTGGTTGAATTAAAGGAATCTGTCTTTTAATTTAATAAGATTTGATTTAGAGAAATCAAAGTCTTAAACATATTATTTCCGAAATTGATTATGATAATTTAGGAAACTGTTTCCCAAAACAATTTCTTGAATAAAGTATGAAATTAGAATTAGGAAATCTGGTTCCTAATTCAATTAATGAGACTTGATAAATTAAGTCACATACATACTTTATTAAGGAAATCGTTAGAACATGACATAATTATATGTCATGAATGTGCATAAAAGAAAAGGATGAGACCCAAAACCTCTTACAAAATATTAAGGCCAACACCTTCCATTAATATGGTTAGAACCGGAGTTTTGTTTCTGGTTTGGGTTGATGGACACATCCTGTAACGCCCGCTCTTTTTTTTTTTTCTTAAAGCGGCGTTACGCTGACATACTTAAGGCATGTAACATCATACTACAGCGGAATAACTTAAACCTTACATATACATGCCCTACTACCATCCCTAATATAATGACATGGAACTTAACATATAAACGTCATGCTTAACATCATATCATAACATGCTTAACATCATACCATCAGGTTCATATCATATCATACTTGACATCTTATCATAAAGTTCCATAAGTCACTATTCGAGCATATAGGTAGCAAAAATAAAGTTCTTAGCATAAACGGTTAACACATTCGATTGCATGGGCCAAGTCACCATCACACACATATTTCAAGCCCGCCTGCTGCTTCCTCGTTATCCCCTTGAATGATCTGCGGTATAAGGAAATAAGACTATAAGCACACAGGCTTAGTAAGACTCTTTCCTACTCACAAAACCATTCATCATTCATCATCTCATAATGAGCACATAAAACATTAACATACTTGGTGCTCTACTTTGAACATAACATCTTACATCACTTATCGTATACATAGCATGGCATGAACATAAACATAGTAGACATTCTAAGCATGGCATAATTCATGGCATAAATCATAAACATAGTAGCATGGCATCTTTCATGGCATAAATCATAAACATAGTAGCATGGCATCTTTCATGGCATAATCATAAACCTAGTAGCATGGCATCATACCTATCATAGCATATGAACATCTTCCTAACATAATCATGGCATAGATCATTCATTCTCATGCATACTTCTTAACATGCAACGTAAGCATATCATCTTATCAACATAGCATAATGCATAACATGAATGGATGCATGAGTGGAATGCATATACATAAGGATGCTTAACTTTTAAAACATACTTTTAAATGCTTAAACATCATCATCATAACATTTGGGGTCCCCGGCTTGTACCACATACATACATCATAGCGCGCATCCCTAGTAAATCCGAGGTAGCTAGCCCCGACCTACTAGGGTAAGGACAGCATAATTGGTAGTCCCCGAACCGAGGCGCTTCTTAAGGAGCCCATCCCTGTTGCACAGCTCCGGTAGTGCCAGAACCGTGGACAGCTGCGGTAGTCCATAACCGGGGCGTTCTTAAGGTGCCCATCCCTTGGACCCATACTTCGGTCCGGTACAAGCCCATACATAAAGTAAAATACTTTTCATGTTGCATCATTCATAAGACATTCATGGCATACTTATCATAGCATAACTTGTTACGGCTCGGCCCGTCTACCGGCCCATTTACCGGTCCTCTCGATCGTCGTACCGTCGACCATCGACCGTGCCGTTTAGCATATTTATGCCTTAAAGGCATAAGCATCATCTTTCATTCATCATACTTGCCATTCATCATCTTCATTCTTAGACATGGTGTTTGTACACATCATTCATAGAGCATGGCATACATTCGTATACATGGCATATCATTCATAACATGGCATATCATTCATAACCGTGACATATCATTCATAAACATGACATAACATTCGTAAACATGACATAACATTCGTAATCATGGCATATCATTCATAAACATGGCATATCATTCATAAGCATGGCATATCATTCATAACATAGCATATCATTCATAAACATGGCATATCATTCATAAACATGACGTATCATTCGTAAATATGGCATATCATTCATAATCATAAATCACCATCCATCATCCTTATATCATGGCAACACCGAAACATATGTTGAATTTAAAGACTCAACCCCAATCCTTGGGTCCTTGGGGTTGGCCGAACCATATGGGGCCTCTAGGGTACCCCAAAAATTCCCAAAATTTATACTTATCCTCTACACATCATGAGGGAACATTAAATGATATTATCCTGATTTTTAGCATAATTATAGACCTTTGAAACATGATGGCCGAAACTCTTGAACTTAAGGTTCTGGGTTTTGCTTCTTTCATGTTGGCCGAAACCCTAGGGTGTCCTAGGGTACTCCAAAAATTCCCAAAAATTATACTTAACTTCTAAAAATCATAAGGGAACATTAAATAACATTATCATGATTTTTAACATATTTCTAGACATTTAAAACATAGTGGCCGAAACCCTTGAACTTAAGGTTCTGGGTTTTGCTTCTTTCATGTTGGCCGAAACTCTAGGGTGTCCTAGAGTACTCCAAAAATTCCCAAAAATTATACTTAACTTCTAAACATCATAAGGGAACATTAAATAACATTATCATGATTTTTAACATATTTATAGACATTTAAAACATGGTGGCCGAAACCCATAAACATAGGGACCTTGGTTTTGCCCCTTTCATGTTGGCCGAAACCCTAGAGTGTCCTAGGGTATTCCAAAAATTCCCAAAAAATTTAATTAACCTCTACACATCATAAGGGAACATCAAATAACATTATCATGATTTTTAACATATTTATAGATATTTAAATCATGGTGGCCGAAACCCATAAACATAGGGACCTTGGTTTTGCCCCTTTCATGTTGGCCGAAACCCTAGAGTGTCCTAGGGTACTCCAAAAATTCCCAAAATATTTAATTAACCTCTACACATCATAAGGGAACATCAAATAACATTATCATGATTTTTAACATATTTATAGACTTTTAAATCATGCTGGCCGAAATCCATATACTTAAGGACCTTGGTTTTTCTTTCCTTTCAACATTACATCCAAGAACTAACCCATATATCCTGCTACAAATCATGGAAATCATAGATAACTATTATACCACAGGTGAGGGAGTCTTACCTTAGATTTCTTGATTTTTCGAACCTTGAAAGAGGAGAAGGAAGAGGACTTGGTATCTCTTGACCACAACTAGTCCTTGTCACCTTGTAGGAACTTTAGATCTTGAGAGATGAGACCTCTTGTGAAGTTTTCTCCAAGGAACTCCTCCCTTTGTGCTCGGCAAGAATGAGGGATGAAGAGGAGAGGTAATGCAATTGATTGAGAGAAGAAGTAACTCCCAAAACTCCTCTCATTATAACCCATCAAGGAGGCAAATGAAGAGCCTCTCCATGACCCTTCACCTCCTTTTACCTCTTAACCAACCTCCACTTCAATTACTTATAAGAATTCCGTACTAGGTGAGTTGGTTAAAGCATTCTAGGTTGTACAAGAGGTCCAAGGTTCAATCCTTGGCTCATGCATATTTATTTTTATTTTGATTTTCATTTCATTTATTTTATTACTTTATTTCTTAAATTCCGAAAATCCCCCCTAAAATTACCCATAATTGTACTAATATTCCTAAATAAAATTCTTTTATATTCATATTAATTTTACCTAATTTATATTAATTTTTACCTAATTAATACCTATTTTTGGGCCCATTTAAAGCCCATTAGTACCAAATTCCTCAATTTAGATGGGAACGTTAGGCTAATACTTTCCCATAATCATGTTAATGTGCCCAAATAAATTCATATTTATATTTATACTAATTCTTCCTAAAAATCCACCTATAATCATAGTACTAGGAAGCCCATATAAGGCCCATTAGCACTTGGTTTCCTCAATTTAAATGAGAAAACATGAATTTCCTAGGCCATTGTTCGTATTAATGCCTCTAGGTCCTTCGGAAAATTATCTAGACATGCTCAATATTTTCAGAAAATATTAAGAGAATTTTCCGGGTCGTTACAATCCCCCATACCTCTTGAAAGTTCGTCCTCGAACTTAGAATAATTCCGGGTACTTGCGCCTCATTTCGTCCTCGCGTTCCTAGGTAGCTTCCTCAAACCGTTGACTTTGCCATCGGACCTTGACTAAGGGTACCTTCTTGCTCCAGTTTTGTCTATTATTAAGCTATTCACGAAAGAATATAATTTACTTATTCCTGGTTAATTGCATTCGCTACTTCAAACTAGAATCTAACTTTCATTTACTATGCACATATTTATCATCTACGCACCAACTTATCACTCCGAAGCTCCTCTCAATTAGTATTGATTTCAGTGTCTTTGCTTCTCACATACGTCTTTTATCTG
The DNA here is from genome assembly GCA_024364735.1 of Boesenbergia rotunda. Lineage (NCBI taxonomy): Eukaryota > Viridiplantae > Streptophyta > Magnoliopsida > Zingiberales > Zingiberaceae > Boesenbergia > Boesenbergia rotunda. The sequence continues at coordinate 769,367 of JAGFNQ010002737.1, read as the reverse complement.
TATTCAACTAACGAAAATTACAATTATTATTATATGATTCCCTCTTATTACATTCAGTATCATACTTCAAGTCTACTCCTCAACAACATGATTACCACTTTATATAAGTACAACTCTTTGTCCTTTCCACTCGAATCTCCTTCCCCTTTTTCCGAGAATTACTCTTACCTTATTATTGTCTATTCTATATTTATTTCTATGTAACATAACTTCTCATAGTACATAAACTCATGTATCGCTTGTCCTATTACTTCCTATTCTCGTTATTTGAGCTACTTACTCTGTTTTAACTACCTAACCTCTAATGCATACCGTCCCTGTTAATTATACTAAAATTTCTCAATTAAATTCATAAAATTAGCTTATTATTTTAGCTATAATGCCTATTCGTCATAGTGAATTTGCGTTATTCATCTTAGCCTATTATCTTTTATGCTGGTCTATTTTACTCACATGTATCGTTTCTGATATATCCTATCTGCTACATTATATTATCATTACATACTAATTCCGGTACTCATAATTCATCTTGTAAAATTAATGGCAAAGTCTCATCGAGGCTTTCAACTTACCTTTCACTGAAATAACACATTGACATTGCTTTTAGCTTAACCTACTTCTATAATGGTTATTTTTTTATCTCAAAGTTTCTACTAACAAACTACAACTATTGTATATACTATCTTTTATTAGGACACGACAAGAATTCCGATTATATTTTACTTACTAATAAATTATATTAAATATTCATTGCCTAACTCTACCCATCATAATCTAAAAGAAAATACCACTTACACTTGTAAGAAAGATGATTTGGGGTATTCATTTCATTGTTTTCGCTCAATCCAAATTACTTTACTGTCCATTCTTTACTGTTCGCAAGAACGGTTACTATCTTAATTGAGCCACATCTTATACTAAACTTCTAGCTTTCTGTTCTACCATTCCATAGTCTCCTTTCACGTATCCAAATACCTTTTCTCATTTATTAGCCATGCTTTCTCCACTCTAATCGTAAAAATCACATTCTTATGATCTCCGTATCTCACTTCTCTATCAAGAATTTATAAAATATTCCTATATCAATCTTTTCCAAAATCTATACCTTATTAGATCATTTCACCTAGTAAGTTTGCCTGAAAAGAAGCTTTTACTACATTCTTGCCTCTAATAACACTAACCTCTTGTTCCTTCATACAGAGTTATAGCTAAGGTCCTATTCGCTGATCTCTATCACGCCTTCTTTTGCATATCTAGTTCTTACTCTCTTTCTTTCCTGTATCAAGAATATTACCCTATGGCTACTACCATATATATATATTTGCTTGAAAATTCAAATAACTTAACACATTACTCTATTCCTCATAGATATACATCACTAAGTCTTCATTTCATAACCACTACAATGTCTTAGAATACCTATACCAAATACTACAGTTAATAAGTCTCCCTTAATAAAGCACCATTCTTTCTTTACTTCTATGCTCATCACTAAATATTAATATACACCTTTTATCAGCGGTACAAACTTGCTTTGGTCCACCATTTTTCTTAATTCCAACCAGTCATGACACTCATACAGATAATGTCCTCATTACTTTACACATTCCTCCTCTCACATCTACTTGCTCTCCTTTTCCGATTTACTCCGTTTTGCCACCACTCAATCGTTTCCTATATCCATTCTACCTGACGGTAGCTACTTAAGTTAAATCTCTATGGATCACCCTCGCTCTCTATCACTCACATATAAAATACAAGTAAGGCTACTATAAGTGATTGCTATTCCTACCCCTATATTATTCTGAACATTTAATTCCTAAAAGAAGATAAAACATCATTCATCGTTACATATCGTAAAGTACTTTTCATCATACCTATCGTTCATACTTGCATATCTTAAACTATAAAGCATCCTAAAAGTGCTTACTATCATAAAACATGCATAGGGGTACTTACTTGGAAGCTGCAGGAAGAGGGCTTGATGTGTGTGTGGTGAGATGGTTACTGCTCTGATACCAACCTGTAACGCCCGCTTTTTTTTTTTTTCCAAAAGCGGCGTTACACTGACATACTTAAGGCATGTAACATCATACTGCAGCGGAATAACTTAAACCATACATATACATGCCCTACTACCATCCCTAATATAATGACATGGAACTTAACATATAAACGTCATGCTTAACATCATATCATAACATGCTTAACATCATACCATCAGGTTCATATCATATCATACTTGACATCTTATCATAAAGTTCCATAAGTCACTATTCGAGCATATAGGTAGCAAAAATAAAGTTCTTAGCATAAACGGTTAACACATTCGATTTCATGGGCCAAGTCACCATCACACACATATTTCAGGCCCTCCTGCTGCTTCCTCGTTATCCCCTTGAATGATCTACAGTATAAGGAAATAAGACTATAAGCACACAGGCTTAGTAAGACTCTTTCCTACTCACAAAACCATTCATCATTCATCATCTCATAATGAGCACATAAAACATTAACATACTTGGTGCTCTACTTTGAACATAACATCTTACATCACTTATCGTATACATAGCATGGCATGAACATAAACATAGTAGACATTCTAAGCATGGCATAATTCATGGCATAAATCATAAACATAGTAGCATGGCATCTTTCATGGCATAATCATAAACCTAGTAGCATGTCATCATACCTATCATAGCATATGAACATCTTCCTAACATAATCATGGCATAGATCATTCATTCTCATGCATACTTCTTAACATGCAACGTAAGCATATCATCTTATCAACATAGCATAATGCATAACATGAATGGATGCATGAGTGGAATACATATACATAAGGATGCTTAACTTTTAAAACATACTTTTAAATGCTTAAACATCATCATCATAACATTTGGGGTCCCCGGCTTGTACCACATACATACATCATAGCGCGCATCCCTAGTAAATCCGAGGTAGCTAGCCCCGACCTACTAGGGTAAGGACAGCATAATCGGTAGTCCCCGAACCGAGGCGCTTCTTAAGGAGCCCATCCCTGTTGCACAGCTCCGGTAGTGCCAGAACCGTGGACAGCTGCGGTAGTCCATAACCGGGGCGTTCTTAAGGTGCCCATCCCTTGGACCCATACTTCGGTCCGGTACAAGCCCATACATAAAGTAAAATACTTTTCATGTTGCATCATTCATAAGACATTCATGGCATACTTATCATAGCATAACTTGTTACGGCTCGGCCCGTCTACCGGCCCATTTACCGGTCCTCTCGACCGTCGTACCGTCGACCATCGACCGTGCCGTTTAGCATATTTATGCCTTAAAGGCATAAGCATCATCTTTCATTCATCATACTTGCCATTCATCATCTTCATTCTTAGACATGGTGTTTGTACACATCATTCATAGAGCATGGCATACATTCGTATACATGGCATATCATTCATAACATGGCATATCATTCATAACCGTGGCATATCATTCATAAACATGACATAACATTCGTAAACATGGCATATCATTCATAACATGGCATATCATTCATAAACATGGCATATCATTCATAAGCATGGCATATCATTCATAAACATGGCATATCATTCATAAACATGACGTATCATTCGTAAATATGGCATATCATTCATAAACATAAATCACCATCCATCATCCTTATATCATGGCAACACCTAAACATATGTTGAAGTTAAAGACTCAACCCCAATCCTTGGGTCCTTGGGGTTGGCCGAACCATATGGGGCCTCTAGGGTACCCCAAAAATTTCCAAAATTTATACTTAACCTCTACACATCATGAGGGAACATTAAATGACATTATCCTGATTTTTAGCATAATTATAGACCTTTGAAACATGATGGCCGTAACTCTTGAACTTAAGGTTCTGGGTTTTGCTTCTTTCATGTTGGCCGAAACCCTAGGGTGTCCTAGGGTACTCCAAAAATTCCCAAAAATTATACTTAACTTCTAAAATCATAAGGGAACATTAAAAAACATTATCATTATTTTTAACATATTTCTAGACATTTAAAACATAGTGGCCGAAACCCTTGAACTTAAGGTTCTGGGTTTTGCTTCTTTCTTGTTGGCCGAAACTCTAGGGTGTCCTAGAGTACTCCAAAAATTCCCAAAAATTATAATTAACTTCTAAAAATCATAAGGTAACATTAAATAACATTATCATGATTTTTAACATATTTCTAGACATTTAAAACATGGTGGCCGAAACCCATAAACATAGGGACCTTGGTTTTGCCCCTTTCATGTTGGCCGAAACCCTAGAGTGTCCTAGGGTACTCCAAAAATTCCCAAAAAATTTACTTAACCTATACACATCATAAGGGAACATAAATAACATTATCATGATTTTTAACATATTTATAGACATTTAAATCATGGTGTCCGAAACCCATAAACATAGGGACCTTGGTTTTGCCCCTTTCATGTTGGCCGAAACCCTAGAGTGTCATAGGGTACTCCAAAAATTCCCAAAATATTTAATTAACCTCTACACATCATAAGGGAACATCAAATAACATTATCATGATTTTTAACATATTTATAGACTTTTAAATCATGCTGGCCGAAATCCATAAACTTAAGGACCTTGGTTTTTCTTTCCTTTCAACATTACATCCAAGAACTAACCCATATATCCTGCTACAAATCATGGAAATCATAGATAACTATTATACCACAGGTGAGGGAGTCTTACCTTAGATTTCTTGATTTTTCGAACCTTGAAAGAGGAGAAGGAAGAGGACTTGGTATCTCTTGACCACAACTAGTCCTTGTCACCTTGTAGGAACTTTAGATCTTGAGAGATGAGACCTCTTGTGAAGTTTTCCCCAAGGAATTCCTCCCTTTGGTGCTCGGCAAGAATGAGGGATGAAGTGGAGAGGAAATGCAATTGATTGAGAGAAGAAGTAACTCCCAAAACTCCTCTCATTATAACCCATCAAGGAGGCAAATAAAGAGTCTCTCCATGACCCTTCACCTCCTTTTACCTCTTAACCAACCTCCACTTCAATTACTCATAAGAATTCCTTGCTAGGTGAGTTGGTTAAAGCATTCTTGGTTGTATAAGAGGTCCAAGGTTCAACCCTTGGCTCATGCACATTTATTTTTATTTTGATTTTCATTTCATTTATTTTATTACTTTATTTTCTTAAATTCCGAAAATCCCCCCTAAAATTACCCATAATTGTACTAATATTCCTAAATAAAATTCTTTTATATTCATATTAATTTTACCTAATTTATATTAATTTTTACCTAATTAATACCTATTTTTGGGCCCATTTAAAGCCCATTAGTACCAAATTCCTCAATTTAGATGGGAACGTTAGGCTAATACTTTCCCATAATCATGTTAATGTGCCCAAATAAATTCATATTTATATTTATACTAATTCTTCCTAAAAATCCACCTATAATCATAGTACTAGGAAGCCCATATAAGGCCCATTAGCACTTGGTTTCCTCAATTTAAATGAGAAAACATGAATTTCCTAGGCCACTGTTCGTATTAATGCCTCTAGGTCCTTCGGAAAATTATCTAGACATGCTCAATATTTTCAGAAAATATTAAGAGAATTGTCCGGGTCGTTACACATCCATGCCCGGCTTGAACCTCAACATGTTCAAACCATGGAATTAGTTTATGATTAATATAGTTGGAGTCAGAGGTCAATCCTTAGTTTTGGTTGTTGGACACATCCAAGCCCGACTAAACGGTTGAATGAGCTCCAACCATATTAAAACTATTTCTTGATTAATGGGTCAGCCTAAAGCTTGGAGCATCGATTTGTTGTGCTACAGCCAAGGTCGATGTAAAGAGAGGTGCAGTTGGGTGCTATGTATATTGTTGCATACTTGTTAATGAGTTAACAACCCAATAATTTATACAAACATTCAATTAGTTGATAGCATAATGTGATAGTTACATATGTATAATATGTAATCGGTATAATTACCTACCTTCATAGCTAAGAATAACTTGATGGACTCTAGCCATGGTTGTTCTTATCTATGGTTGGATATCAACTTATTTGGAGATGTTCCTACGATCTCCCGAATTGATAAAAAGGGTTATTCAATTCAAAAAATAAATAGGATTTAATTAATGTATATTGATGCATTCTTTATCATTCTCAACACATAACCTCAATTTGTATTTCTAGGATAATCACCTGATCATGTCTTTTCTGAATTTGCATTCCATTTTGGACACCAATAAGCTGACTGGGCCAAACTTCATGGACTGGCTTCGAAACCTGAGGATAGTCCTCAAGGCAGAAAAGCTTGCTTATGTCCTTGAAGAACAACTTCCCAACCATCCTCCTGAAGATGCAACTCCAGACCAGTTAGTGGCTTATCAGAAATATGTGGCCGATTCTGAACTTGCGAGTTACATCATGCTGGCCACTATGGTACCTGAGCTACAAAAGCAGCATGAGCATATGGATGCTCATACCATCGTCTTCCATCCTCATGAGCTGTTTGACGAGCAGGCGAGATCCGAAAGGTTTGAGGTCTCCAGACTCCTCTTCACCTATAAGATGCAGGAAGGCACTTCTGTTTCACAGTTTGTGTTGAAGATGTTGGGGTACATTGAGCGACTAGGCACACTCGGATTTACAATGGATCACGAACTAAGTATTGACTTAATTCTTTCTGCATTGTTTGCCCAAGAGTTTCTCACAGTTTGTGATGAACTATCGGATGAACAAACTGGAGACTACCATTCCTGAGTTGCTTAACCTACTGAAGACTGTAGAGCCTTCTGTAAAGAAGGATCAGAAGACGGTACTGTTAGTTGGTTTCTCAAAAAAAGGCTCTAAGAGGAAGCCTAAAGAACAAAATAAGGGAAGGAAGAAAAAGGCCAAAAAAGATTGAAAAGGCACCAAAAGGCACTTGCCATCACTGCAGTAAGGAGGGCCACTAGCGAAGAAACTGCAAGGTTTATCTTGAGTCCTTGAAGAAGAAGGCATCCGATGCCCCATCCTCTTCAATTATCTTCGTTATTGATTGTCACTCTATTTCTCGGACACCTGGGTACTTGATACTGGGTGTAGCTGACAAATATGTAATGACATACAGAGGCTAAGGAATAGAAGAAGACTCGTCAAGGGAGAAGCGAATTTGCGAGTTGGAAATGGAGCAAAGATTGCTGCTGTTGCCATCGGAACATATTTGCTAAAGCTCCCTACTGGACTTGTCTTAGAATTGGATAATTGTTATTTTGTTACTTCGTTAATAAAGAACATTGTATCTATTTCATGCTTGAATGAAAAGGGTTATCATTTAACTTTTAGTAACAATTGCTGTTACATAATTTTAAATGGTGTTCTTTATAGGACCGGAACTTTATGCAATGGTATCTACACGTTAGATTTATCCGGTGACGTTTTCAATATTGAAGTTAGCAACAAACGTGCTCGAATAGATAATCAAATAGACTCCTATATGTGGCATTGTCGTCTTGGCCATGTAAGTAAGAAACGCATGATCAAATTACACCGATGTGGAATTTTGGAATCATTTGAACCCGGTTCATTTGATACATGCGAATCATGCTTAAAAGGCAAGATGACCAAATTACCCTTTTCCGAAAAAGGTAAACCAGTAGGAGAATTGCTTGGTCTAATACATACTGATGTATGTGGACCAATGTCAACTCTTGCACAAGGAGGTTATAGCTACTTCATTACCTTTATCGATGATCACTCACGATTCGGGTATGTGTTCTTAATGAAACACAAATCTGAAGATTTTGAGAAATTCAAAAGTTCAGAAGTGAAGTAGAGAAACAGCTTGACAAAAGTATTAAAATACTTCGATCCGATCGGGGTGGTGAATACTTAAGTTAAGAGTTTCAAGATTATCTTAGGGACAATGGGATATTATCTCAATGGACTCCGCCATATACACCACAGCATAATGGTATATCTGAGAGGCGTAACCCATCCTTGATGGATATGGTTAGATCTATGATGAATCATGCAACTCTTCCAAAATCCTTTTGGGGCTATGCGCTTAAGACAGCTATTTACTTACTAAACAGAGTCCCGAACAAGGTAGTCTCTACTGCTCCATATGAGACGTGGAATAGTAAGAAACCTCATTTATCTCACCTAAAGATATGGGGTTGTCCTGCTTATGTAAAACGGACTATATCAGACAATTGGATGCTAAGTCTGATAAATGTCTATATATTGGATACCCTAAGGAAACGAAGGGTTACCACCAATTCTATCATCCCTTGGAACAAAAGGTGTTTGTTTCAAGGCATGCTGTATTTCTAGAAAAAGAATTTCTTTTATAAGAAAACAGTGGGAGTAGCATTGAACATGAAGAAGTTCAAGAAACTCCAATAGACATTACAGAGACACCTAGTCTAGACCGACAACCAATAACTCATAATGATAAGCTATCAGTTGAACTTAAAACAACACCACTTCTTTGTAGGTCTGATAGGACACGCAATATTCCAGAGAGATACGGATTTCTCATAAGTGAATCAAACTACGTGTTACTCATTAACGATGACGAACCTATCAGTTATGAAGATGTTCTAAAAAATTCAGAAAGGGATAAATGGCTTGAAGCCATGAAGTCGGAAATGGATTCTATGTACAAAAATCAAGTATGGGACTTGGTTAACCCACCTGAAGGGATTAAGCCCATAGGGTGCAAGTGGGTTTTCAAGAAGAAAACCAACATGGAAGATACTGTTGTTACCTTTAAGGCTAGATTAGTGGCAAAAGGATATCGTCAGAAACAAGGAATTGATTATGACGAAACCTATTCGCCAGTAGCTATGCTTAAATCCATTCGGATGCTCCTGGCCATAGTAGCTCATTATGATTATGAGATATGACAAATGGATGTGAAAACAACTTTCTTAATGGAAACCTGCTTGAGGATGTATACATGATACAACCTGAAGGTTTCACATCGGTTAATAAAACCAAAGTATGCAAGCTTCGACGATCCATATATGGACTAAAGCAAGCATCCAGGAGCTGGAACATCCATTTTGATGAGACAATCAAAGAGTTTGATTTCTCACAAAATCCTGACGAACCTTGTGTGTACAAGAAGGTTAGTGGGAGTGCAGTCGTATTCCTAGTGTTATATGTCGATGACATATTATTACTTATAGGAAACGATATATCAGCCTTACAGTCAGTTAAAATTTGGTTGTCCAAAACTTTCTCCATGAAAGGCCTGGGAGAAGCAACCTATATCCTTGGGATTAGAATCCATAGAGATAGATCAAAACGGTTGCTTGGTCTTTCGCAGTCTACATATATAGACCGAGTGCTAGAAAGGTTTAGCATGTCGGAATCCAAGAAAGGTTACCTTCCCATCAGGCATGGGATCAACCTTTCGAAGTCTATGTATCCGCGCATAGAAGACGAGAGGATTTGCATAAATAAGATTCCTTATGCATCCGCGATAGGATCTATCATGTATGCTATGTTATGTACTAGGCCCGATGTATTATATGCTCTGAGCGTCACAAGAAGATACCAGTCTGATCCAGGAATGGATCATTGGGTGGTTGTCAAGACAATCCTAAAGTACTTAAGAAACACTAAGGATGTGTTCCTAATATATGGAGAAGGTGATATGGTAATACGTGGATATACAGATGCTAGTTTCCAGACAAATAAGGATGACTCTAAATCTGAGTCCGGATACGTATTTATTTTGAATGGAGGCGCAATAAGTTGGAAGAGTTCCAAGCAAGACACCATAGCGGATTCTACCATGGAAGCGGAATATATTGCAGCTTCGGAAGCAGCAAAGGAAGCAGTCTGGATCAAAAAGTTTGTCTCAGAACTTGGTGTGGTTCCAACCATTGATGAAGCAATACTGTTGGATCGAGAGAAACGATAGAGGGGGGTGAATATCGTAAAACGTTCGGATTTGTAAAAGAGAATTAGTAGCGAAAATAATTAAAGTAAAACACACGCGAACACCAAGATTTTACTTGGTTCGGAGTCGCGGTCGGCTCCTACTCCAAGGCCCACGGTCGTTGACCGTTTACTGCGGGCAATTCTATATGCCCAAGAAGTTTACAGGTATAGATTACATGATTAGTATAGTAAACTAAAAGAAAGCCGCTCTTAATTACCGACGTTCGGAGTAGATCGTATTTTCGAAGCAAAGGGACGTCGTCGGCGCTTGTATCTCGAGTCGGGAGGTTTCCGGGACAGAGCGCTGGAGCAGAAGAGCGTGAATGTGTTGGAGGCATTCTTGTCTTGATGCCTTGGGGTCTAGGGCCTTTTTATAGCCCCTGGGGGCGCCCGTAACGTTGGGGGCGCCCCCCCCCCCCACGTGTCATCTGATCCGAGCTCCTCTCGGTCAACTCTGATCCCTTCAAACTCGGGATAAAACTTTGACGGGGGCGCCCGGGATCACGGGGGCGCCCGGGTTGACTCTTAACCCTTGGCTTCTCGCTGGCTTGCCTCTTATCCGCTTCGTTAGCTTATGCTCGGGGCGCCCGGACCATTCGGGGCACCCGGGAGCATGGGGGCGCCCAGGATCACGGGGGCACCCCGCCCAAGAGCTGTCGAAGCGTACATTTGCTCCACTTCTTTTTGTATTCACCTTGGGGGCGCCCGGGACACTTCGGGCGCCCTACTCAGCTTCTGCCTCACTCCTTTGAGGCTCTCTGAGCTGCAGACACTCGTTCCTTTGGTCCTGCATCCAGGGTTAGTCCAAAATAACATAGAGCAATAATATGTTAGTTTTATACCGCCTTATCTGTCTTGGTTCTGACTTTGGTTCTCCAAAATGGAGCCCTAGGTCGAACCGACGCCTACTGTTCCCTCGACGGGGAACGCGTCCTCACCTACTCCTCTCAGGAGAATTTACCTGATGCCAACCGGCTCCTCCGATTGGACTTTTTGACCAGCAGTCCTTCGCCAGGTGCCTAGCTGTCCTTCGCCAGGTCTTCAGTACCAAGCTGTCCTTCGCCTGGTGCCTAGCAGTCCTTCACTAGGTCTTTGTATCCTGGCATTCCTTCGCCAGGTGCCTAGCAGTCCTTCGCTAGGGCTTTGTATCATGGCATTCCTTCGCCAGGTGCCTAGCAGTCCTTCGCTAGGGCTTTGTATCCTAGCATTCCTTCGCCAGGTGCCTAGCAGTCCTTCGCTAGGACTTTGTATCCTGGCATTCCTTCGCCAGGTGCCTAGCAGTCCTTCGCTAGGACTTTTCCTGCACACTTGAGTAACATGTCAGATAAACATTATATCTTAACATTTGAACCCTTTTGCCATTATCAAAATACAGGTTCGACTTGGGTGCTTTCTGCACCAACAATCTCCCCCTTTTTGATTTATGGCAACCCTGGTTCAAAAAGTTAAGTTAATCAGAACATAAAAATGAAATTTTGTTTCCTCCCCCTGAAAGGAATCTCCCCCTAGATTTTTCAAAAGTTCGTGAGGTTTTGAAACTAACTTCTAAGTCTAAAGATGGTTTTAATTTTACTTAGAACAATTTTCAACAGAAACTTTAAAGTCATATTTTCCAACATAATTTTGGTTGTGCACTTTGGAAAATTCATACTTATAGGAAAATTTTTGAAAACTTAAGTTTAAATACTTAGAAAAATTTGAAAACTTAAGTTTTAAATACTAGGAAAATTTTGAAAACTTAAGTTTAAAGTACTTAGAGAAAATTTTGAAAACTTAAGTTTAACGTACGTAGAGAAAATTTTGAAAACTTAAGTTTAACGTACTTAGAGAATTTTGAAAACTTAAGTTTAAAGTACTTAGAGAATCTTAGTACTTTTGAAAATGAATTAAGTACTTTTTGAATAAAGGATAGAGTTTGAAATTTTGGATTTAGAAAAAAAATTTTAAAATCTCTCCTTTCCTATCTCTCCCCCTTTGCCATATATCAAAAAGAAATATAGCAAAAAAAATTGCATAATAGCAGAAAAAATAAACTGCATTGTTGTACTGAACCAATTTAGGATTTGAACTAAACCAAATCAGTTTCAATTATCTCTTTTAGGGTCCTGTCTAACCCAATTAGCTACTTACTAACTGTTATAAACAGTAGTTTTTGCTAGGGTTAGTCAAGTTAAGTGTTCTGTTCAAGTTAGATTTTTTAAACTTGACACTTGACTTGATTACTGTTTAAGTTGTATTTAGTGCCCCAATTACTGCAGATGCACTGACTTAAAGCATCTTGAATTAAGGCAAAGACTTAAGCATCTCAACCTATTCTAGGTTATCAATCAAAAGTACCCTAAGGTGCTTGTGAGATGCTGGCTTCTAAATCTATAGGTGCATGCAGTTCTAGGGTTAGGGCCTAGGCTAAGTCCATTTGAGAAAAAGCCCTAGTTTTGAAGGGGATAGTTTTTGAAAAGAAAACTAAGTCGAAAACTGCAAAAAAAACTGTTTAAAAAAATTGATTTTGAAATTCAGTAAAGCAGTTTTAAAACTATTTTTAAAAGTTGATTTTTAAACTCAAAAGAAACCAAAAATAGAGTAAACCTATTCTACTAAGCATAATCCTAACTGCCTTCTTAGTGAGCTGAACTCGAACTCAGGTAGGGGTTTTGTGAATATGTCAGCTAAGTTAGATTTAGAGTCTATATGCTTAAGGACTATTTCACCCCTGGCTACATGATCTCTTACAAAGTGGTGTTTAACTTCTATGTGTTTAGTTCTGGAATGTTGGATTGGGTTTTTAGTTAGGTTGATTGAGCTAATATTGTCAATGTAGACCTGAGTTTGAGTATAGTTAAGCTGGAAGTCTTTGAGAGTGTGCATCATCCATAAGAGTTGTGCTACACACTCTCCTAAAGCTACATACTCAGCTTCAGTTGTGGATAGAGCTACACAGTGTTGTTTTCTGCTGCACCAACTTACTAGACTATTTCCTAACAGTTGGCAGCTTCCACTTGTGCTCTTTCTATCTAATTTACAACCAGCGTAATCAGAATCCGTGTATCCTGACAAGTCAAAGATTGAGGTCCTAGGATACCAAATCCCTACATTTAGGGTGCCCTTAACATATCTTAGTATTCTTTTCAGGGCTGCTAAGTGTGTTTCCTTAGCACAGGTTTGGTATCTAGCACACATTCCTACAGCAAAAAGGATATCAGGTCTGCTTGTTGTAAGGTACAGTAGGCTTCCTATCTTACTTCTATAGAGTTTAAGGTCTACTGGTTTACCATCAGGGTCACTATCTATTTTTACATTTGTGGCCATGGGGGTACTTATGCTTTTAGAGTTATCCATTTTAAATTTCTTTATTAACTCTTTAGCGTATTTGGATTGATGAACATAGTTTCCATCCCTAGTTTGTTTAATTTGTAATCCTAGGAAGAAGTTGAGCTCCCCAACTATGCTCATTTCAAACTCATTTTCCATTATTTTCACGAATTCTTTTAGAAAATTAGAGTTGGTTGACCCAAAGATTATATCATCAACGTAGATTTGGGGAATAAAGATTTCTTTTCCTAAGGTTTTAATAAATAAGGTTGAGTCAATTTGACCTTGTTTAAACTCTTTAGAAGTTAGGTAAGTTGATAGACGTTCATACCAGGCCCTAGGAGCTTGTTTTAGTCCATAGAGTGCTTTAGTAAGTTTGTAAACATAGTCAAGTCTTTCTAAGTCCTCAAAACCAAGGGGTTGTCCTACATAGACTTCTTCCTTAATGAATCCATTTAGAAAGGCTGACTTTACATCCATTTGGTATAGTTTGAATCCTTTATGGGATGCAAAGGCTAATAACATCCTAATGGACTCAAGTCTAGCTACTGGGGCATAGGTTTTGTCATAATCTAACCCTTCTACTTGACTAAATCCTTTTGCTACTAAGCGGGCTTTATTTCTGACTATTTCTCCTTGATCATTTAACTTATTCCTAAAGACCCACTTAGTGTCAATGACGGATTTGCCCTCAGGTTTAGGTACTAATTCCCAGACTTGGTTTCTTTCGAATTGGGCTAACTCTTCTTGCATAGCTATGATCCAATCAGGATCAAGTAGGGCTTCCTCTATAGTCTTAGGTTCAATTTTTGAAATCATGGCTATCTGACTAAGATTTCTATAGGAAGACCTAGTTCTGACTCCTAAAGTTGGATCTCCCACAATTTGATCAGTTGGGTGACTAAGTCTAGGTTTCTTGGTTTTTCTTGAACTTGGTTCAGCCTCAGGTCCGGCTGGTTGATTTAGTTCAATGTTTGGTTCAACATTTGGTTCAATTGACTCAGAAGTTGGTTCAATATTTAGTTCATTCAAGGGTTCAATTAAGGGTTCAACAGTTGGTTCATTATCTTCTTGATCAGCATTTGATGAAGTTAGGTCTGGATTATCAGATTTGTGTTGATTTCTTCATCAAATATTAAGTTTGTTGTTTCTTCAATTTTCTTAGTTTGTTTGTTGTAAACCCTATAGGCTCTACTTGTGGTCGAATATCCTAGGAAGATGCCTGGGATTGACTTAGACTGGAATTTCCCTAGATAGTCCTTGGTGTTTAGGATATGGACTTTGCATCCAAAGACCCTTAGGTAGTGTAGATTTGGAAGTCTATGGTAGTATAATTCATAGGGTGTTTTGTTGTGTCGCTTGTTAATTAGTACCCTATTTTGGATGTAGCAAGTCGTACTAATTGCTTCTGCCCAATATTAGTTAGCTAAGTTGAATTCATTGAGCATAGCCCTAGCGGCTTCTTGTAGGGTTCTATTTTTCCTTTCGACTATGCCATTTTGCTGGGGGTTCTAGGACACGAAAATTTATGTATATACCCATTTATCTTACAAAATTCCTCGAACCGTTGATTTTCAAATTCTCCCCCGTGGTCACTTCTAAGTCTTTTGATTTTAGTATCGTTTTGATTTTCAATTAACTTACAGAATTCATTAAATAGATTTAGGGTTTCATCTTTGGTCTTTAGAAACCTAACCCAGGTAAACCTAGAGTAATCATCAACTATTACTAAGCAGTACTGGTTTCCGCTTAGTGACTTGGCTCCATGTGAATCAAATAGGTCAAGGTGCAGGGGCTCAAGTGTGGTTTGAGTTTGATCAGATTGGATTAGTTTGTGATTAGACCTGGTTTGTTTACCTTGATTACATGATTCACATATTAAGTTTTCATGATTTTTAATTTTAGGGATACCTTTAATTAGGCCAAGTTGGGTAATTTTTGAAATAATTCTTAGGTTAGTGTGACCTAGTCTCCTATGCCAAGGTTTGATTGTTCTAACTGAGTTAACATACATTTGGGTACTAGGGGAAGGTTTGATTGTTCTAATCAGGCAGTTAGAATTATTGAAGGTAACTACATAACCAGAAACACATAACTGACTTATGCTAAGCAGGTTAAATTTGAAATTTTCAACCAAAAGGACTTTCTTAATAACAAAGTCAGATTTAAGCTCAATATTACCTGACCCAATTACCTTGAGTGTAACATTGTTGCCAAATGCCACTGAGCCTAGGTTCTTGAACTTAAGTTTGGTGAATTTCAATTTATCTCCAGTCATGTGTCTGGAGCAACCGCTATCCAACATCCATTGGTCCAAATTTTTATGTTCCTACACATAAAGAGTTTTGTTGATTTGGATCCAATTAGAATTAGGAATAGCTTAAATTGATTTTCACAACCTAGTCTGTCTCACCCAATCTAGGGTTAGCAATCACTTTAGCCTTACAGGTTTTGTGAGACGGGTTTTGATAAATAGAATTATTTTGACAAATTATGATTTATTTTGAAAAACTTACTTTAATTTTGAAAAGAGTTTATTTTGAGGTTGATTTTAAAAAAAATGTTTGAATCTATAATTAACTGAAAGTTTGTGTTAGATTCGAATTTGACAAAGAATAATTTGAATTTGAATTTGAATTTCAAAAATCGGCTTCCAGGTCTTGGCAAGGCACTAGGCCTTCTTTGGCCATAGCCTTATTGGATCATCAACCCTTTCCTTGACAAAGCCTTTTAATGAAATTTCATTTTCAAAATTATTTTTTGAAAAATTCTGGTCTAACTAGTTTGGGTTTTGGATTGGTAGCTTCGGCTAGTTTCACCAGTCTAAAGAGACCAAGTAGAGACTACTTGACCTTATTAGAATTGGTTTCCCTAACGTACTATCATCTCACCGCCACCCAATACTATGTTATTCAAATTTCAGTTAAGTTGGTTCAATCCTTAAACTAACCATTCCTTAGTCTAAGCATGGTAAATTGTAGAAATTAAATAAACAATCAATCATGCAATTTGAAAAAAAATTAAATTTTATCTAACAATAAATATTGTTTTCAATTTGGCTCCCCCTGGACTAAAGCCACGATAATGGTTTGGCAAGATGTGAATCTTGTCCTTGGGGATCCAATACTGATTTGATCAAGTTTGTTTGTTCAGGTACAGTTTAGGTACCCATGCCTGAACTTTATTTCTGGACTGATTCAGTACAGCAAAGTAGGATCTTTGTCTAGATTTGATTCTGTAGCCTAGTCCGGATCGATTTAGAATCGATTTCTATTTTTCAAGAATCATGTCAAGACCCTTGGAACCAGAAGTGAATCGTTATAAAGCTGATCTAAGGTCCTTAACCTGAGTTTTCAGGGAGGAGTTCTCTTTCTCAAGTTTTTCAACTTGAGTATAGATTCCTTCTTGAACCTTCTCAGTTAAGGATCTAGAGTCAGCTCCCTCTTTCAGGAGTTTTACTTCCTGTCGGAGGGATTCGACTCGGAGTTTAGCTTTCGCCAAATCTTGAGAAAGATAAGAAATTAACTCATTTAACTGACTTCTAGAAAAACCACTTACCTTAATTTCGCCGTCCTCTGAAAATGTCAGTCTTTCGTCGTCCCGTTCCGATTCTAACTCGGTCTTGATTTCTTCTGAGGCAGTTAGCGCGAGCAGGTTCGATTGTGGGACCTCTTCTTCTTCTTCGGAGGAGGACTCGTCCCACGTTGCTTGAAGTGCCTTCTTCTTCCTCGTCTTCTTTGTTTCCTTCAGGTTGGGACATTCGGTCTTGTAGTGGCCCTTTTTCTTGCACTCGTAACATGTCACGTTGGGCTTGTTCTTTTCATTTGAGGGTTCAACTGGTTCATCCTTTCTTCGGCTAGCTTTCCTTCTGTTGGTTTGGTTCTTCAATTCCTTATAGTAGTTCCAGGCCAGTCGGACCAGCTTAGGTCGATCTCCTTCGTCTTCTGAGTCTGAGTCTGAATCAAACTCTGGTACAGGTTGAGGTTTCTTCTTGGATACTTTTCCAGCTTTACCTGCAATAAAGGCAATGCCTTTCTCGGACAGGGTGCAGTTAGTCTGCTCATGCAATTCAAGTTCTGAAAACAGTTCATCTAGTGTAATTTTTGAAAGGTCCCTTGAAACCTTATATGCATCTACCATAGATGCCCACAAGGTGTTTCTCAGGAAAGCATTCAGAGCGTACCTTATCAGGTCACAGTTTTCTACCTTGTGACCGATTGTGTGTAGTCCGTTCATTAATTCCTGAATTCGGGCGTGGAGCTGAGCTGCTGTTTCGTTGTCGTTCATCTTGATCGTATACAGCTTGTTCAGGAGGAGATCTCTCTTGCTGATCCGAGTGTCTGAAGTTCCTTCGTGCAGCTCGATCAGTTTCCCCCACAGCTCCTTGGCACTATTGAATGGACCCACCCGGTTCAGCTCCTCTTTTGTTAAGCCGCATTGGAGGGTCTGGGTTGCTTTAGCATCCGCTTCAATTCTTCTTTTTAGAGCGGTATCCCACTCAGTGTATGGCTGTGGTACTCCTTCAGCGTTCTTTGGAATCTCCAGTCCAGACTGGATGATTATCCACATGTCCACCTGAGTTTTCAGGTGGACCTCCATTCGACTTTTCCAGTAGGAAAAGTCTTCTCCACTGAAAAGTGGAGGTCTGGCTGTGCTAAATCCTTCTTGCATGGCCATTTAGTATTTTATCTGTAGAAAAAGAGAAAAGAAAAAAAATCTGTCCCAAGACTTGGTCTTGGATTAGTAGTGCGGGATAAAGAAAATTAAATATCGAGGGGTGTTGCACCGATCTCGATTAACGATAAAAATTCGAAAAAAACGAAATAATTTGATGAAAAATCTGAAAAATTCTCAAACTGGTGGTAGCACTAAATTTGAGCTTCCCCGCTCTGATACCACTTGTTGGATCGAGAGAAATGATAGAGAGGGGGTGAATATCGTAAAACGTTCGGATTCGTAAAAGAGAATTAGCAGCGGAAATAATTAAAGTAAAACACACGCGAACACCAAGATTTTACTTGGTTCGGAGTCGCAGTCGGCTCCTACTCCAAGGCCCACGGTCGTTGACTGTTTACTGTGGGCAATTCTATATGCGCAAAAAGTTTACAGGTATAGATTACAAGATTAGTACAGTAAACTAAAAGAAAGCCGCTCTTAATTACCGACGCCCGGAGTAGATCGTATTTTCGAAGTAGAGGGACGTCGTCGGCGCTTGTATCTCGAGTCGGGAGGTTTTCGGGACAGAGCGCTAGAGCATAAGAGCGTGAATGTGTTGGAGGAATTCTTGTCTTGAAGCCTTGGGGTCGAGGGCCTTTTTATAGCCCTTGGGGGCGCCCGTAATGTTGGGGGCGCCCCCCCCCACGTGTCATCTGATCCGAGCTCCTCTCGGTCAGCTCTGATCCCTTCAAACTCGGGATCAGACTTTGACGGGGGTGCCCGGGATCACGGGGGCGCCCGGGTTGACTCTTATCCGTTGGCTTCTCGCTTGCTTGCCTCTTATCCGCTTCGTTAGCTTGAGCTCGGGGTGCCCGGACCATCCGGGGCGCCCGGGATCACAGGGGCGCCCCGCCCATGAGCTGTCGAAGCGTACATTTGCTCCACTTCTTTTTGTATTCACCTTGGGGGCGCCTAGGACACTCCGGGCACCCTACTCAGCTTCTGTCTGCTCTCTGAGCTGCAGACACTTGTTCCTTCGGTCCTGCATCCAGGGTTAGTCCAAAATAACATAGAGCAATAATATGTTAGTTTTATACAGCCTTAGTTGTCTTGGTTCTGACTTTCGTTCTCCAAAATGGAGCTCTAGGTCGAACCGACGCCTACTGTTCCCTCGACGGGGAACGTGCCCTCCCCTACTCCTCTCAGGAGAATTTACCTGATGCCAACCGGCTCCTCCGGTTGGACTTTTTGCCCAGCAGTCCTTCGCCAGGTGCCTAGCTGTCCTTCGCCAGGTCTTCAGTACCAAGCTGTCCTTCGCCTGGTGCCTAGCAGTCCTTCGCTAGGTCTTTGTATCCTGGCATTCCTTCGCCAGGTGCCTAGCAGTCCTTCGCTAGGGCTTTGTATCCTGGCATTCCTTCGCCAGGTGCCTAGCAGTCCTTCGCTAGGGCTTTGTATCCTAGCATTCCTTCGCCAGGTGTCTAGCAGTCCTTTGCTAGGACTTTGTATCCTGGCATTCCTTCGCCAGGTGCCTAGCAGTCCTTCCCTAGGACTTTTCCTGCACACTTGAGTAACATGTCAGATAAACATTATATCTTAACTTTTGAACCCTTTTGCCATTATCAAAATACAGGTTCGACTTGGGTGCTTTCTGCACCAACACGGTTTACTGCGACAACAATGGAGCTATTGCACAAGCAAAGGAACCAAGGTCTCATCAGCGATCCAAACATGTGCTTCGCCGCTATCATCTGATTAGAGAGATTATAAGTAGGAATGATATACAAATTGAGAAAATTCCCACTGAAAGGAATTTAGCGGATCCTTTAACTAAGGCCTTACCTCAAAGCAAGTTTGAGGGTCATGTTAGAGCATGTGGTATTGGGTACCGTAGCGATTGACATTAGGCCAAGTGGGAGTTTGTTAGTGATATGAGAGAAGTGTCCTAAGGCAATCGCCTTATGATAGTAATCATTTATTCTAATAAATGAATATTCACTATTTGAGTATACATGTTTGTGTATTTGATTGAGATCTTAAACTCATTTACTGAATGTTCGCAATATAATTCACAACATGAGAGAATTTATGATGAATTCACAACTAGTGATTATCTCTACATGTGCAATTGTGAAGTATTGAAATTGTCCCTAGTCGATGAATTGATAAATACGGACACTAGCAATTCTGTTGAGACTAGCATGAGTTATTCTCTAATCCGCTGATTCTCCCTGGCTGGTGACATTGAGATGTCCGGAGATAAACATGAATGCTAGTTAAGGAACTAGTTCATTGGAGTGACTGGTTGTAAAACTTCATATGATAGTCTACATATAGATATGTCAGTGAAGTTCTTACTGCAGCTTAAGTGCGATGTTCCTTTGACTTGCGATGTTCAAATCATCTTGGTCATGGAGACTTATACTTTGACATCTTAAGCAAGCATCTCCAAGGAGGTGTGGACCCAGGATGATTGGGTATAAGCTGAAGTGCCCGAAGATGTTTGAACAGCCTACAAAGGATTCACCACTCCTTGCGAGGAGATGTATACCTGAGGTCTATCGTCGGATTATTACTCGAAGCCTCTGGCCAGAGCATGACATGTTCAGAGTATGAATCTCTTAAATACATGAGAGTAATTAGAATCCGTAGGACGAGAAAACGTTACTTGGGATAGGTGTGACGTAGTCAACCTAGTGGGGACTGACACACATAGACCATGTCCTGAACCAAGTGGGTATAAGATGGTGAAGGGAATGGGGCACGATTCATTATAGCTGCTGAAGGATTTCAGAATTATTTCTGAGGTCAACCGTTGGTCTTTCGATTAATTGGGGATCATGATGTACTACTAGGTGCCACTCATAATCGTTCTATAATTAATTGATTAATTATAGACGGCCAACATAAATCAAAAGCCTATTTAGTCACACGCACTACGAGTAATCCGAGGGATTTAAAACGAGTTGAAAATTGGATTTTCCAATCAAGAGAGATTAAGTTTGGTTGAGCCAAACGATAAGTCGAATCTGAATTTTTCAGAGACGCATCGGAAGCGTAAAATGGCTAAGTCTTTTGAAGACTTAATAGATGAATTAAATAAGTTTAATTCATTGGGGCTTGGCTTGGATGGGCCGGCCAAAGAGGGCCTCCATCCTCTTTGCTTGGCCAGCCACAACAAAGGGAGAGAACCAAGTTTTTGGTTCAATTTATAAAATAAACCAAGTGTGGTTAGTTTTATAAAATTATGGATAATATAAATTTTTATATAATAAACCAAGGTTTGATTTATTTTTCATGAAAATTAAAATAAACCATGGATTGGTTTATTTTGTAAAATCAATCATGGATTGATTTACCATGATAAGGAAATTTATTCCATAGGAGAGAAGATTTTTATCATGAATTAAAATATAATTTTAACCATGATATAAAATCAAATTTGGCATGATGGAATAAGTTATTCCATATTTGAGAGGCTTGATGGTTGAGAGGCCACTATATAAAAGACCCAAGGTGTAACGACCCTGAAAATTTTCTCAATATTTTCTTTAAAAATATTGATCATGTCTAGATAAATTTTCGAGGAACATAGAGATACTAGTACGAACCTTAGCATAATCATGATTTTTCATGTAGATTAGCTAAGTAATAATGGGTCTTTCTAATACCATGGCCATTAAGGGACCTTAGGTAAAAATTTATCATGAATGGAATGGATTTAAATTAGAAATATTAACATAAACCGTAGTGGACTCTTATATGGGCCTTAGCAAAAATAATTATAAAAGTAATAAAAAGAAGTGCATGCACCAAGGATTGAACCTTGGACCTAGTGTATCACCATGCATGTACTAACCAATTCACCTAGCAAGGGAGCCTAGTAGAGAATGAAGAGGATTTTGGTTAAGGCTTAGGGAAGTGAAGAGTCATCAAGAGAAGAGGCACCATGCCCCTTCACTTGCCCCCTTCATGTAGTATAAAAGAGAGGGGAAGGAAAGAGACAACTTAGCACTTAAGTCATTATTCTCTTCTTCCACCAAAACTCCTTCTCTCCCTCTTCTTCCTTCTCCTAGCCGAAACCCACAAAGGGTTTGTTTGCCTTAGAAAAGCTTCACAAAGGACTCCATCTTCAAGATCTAAGGGCCTCCTACAAGGCTACAAGGGCTAGGGGTGGTCTAGGGTCAAGGAGGTTTTCTTTTGGCTTCTCTATTCAAGGTGATAATCAAGATAAACCAAGGTAAGACTCCCTCACCTGTGGTATAATAGTTTTTCTTGATGTTTACCATGATTCAAGTTTTGTTGGAGATATATATGTTGAGGAAACCATGAGAAATGATCCTTTAGGGTTTTCGGCCAAGGCATGGTTCCAAGTCTAGGATGATGTTAAAACTTTATTTAGGTTTCCTAATGTTTTTCTATGGTAAATAAGGAATAAATTATGAGTTATGAAATTTTTGATGGCACCCTAGGACCCTTTACAAGTTTCGGCCACCACCTCTAATCCATGGTTAGGATTAGATTTAACCTCTAAGCATGTCATCTATGATTCCTTATGATCGTATGAATATTGATTGTAAATGGTATAAATTTTTCATGGGCCTAGACCCCCTCTAGGGTTTCGGCCATGACCAAGAATAGGGCTAGAACTTAGGGTTAGCCCCAATTATGGGTTCTAATGGCTCCCTAGGGTATTGTATGTATTGTATTGGATGTTAATTGTGAAGTATGTGAATTTTTCATGGACACATTACCCTTCTAGGGTTTCGGCCAAGACAAGAATTAGGGCTAGGACTTAGGGTTGACTCCAATTAAGGGTTCTAATGACTCCCTATGGTAGTGTATGTAATTGTATGTGAATAGGTTCAAGGATGTTGTATGGTTTCTGATAATGTCCAAACCCTAAGTTTATATGTTATGCATTATGACTCTGTATGTTATGTTATGTATCATGTTCAAGTAGGATTTATTTATGAATGTCTTCCATCATATGTTACGAACACATGTGTCGAAGAAGTATGCATGCGTTAGGATAAACACTTTGGACATATGTATAAGATAGTTATGTAGACTTATCCATGTTTAGGCTGAATGTTATGAACCTAGTTAGCAAGTATCATGTTCCTACGAATCTTACCCCTGCATGTATTATGATAGATACCATGATCATGTATGATATGTGATATGTGTCATGTATGTAATACATGCTTACCTGAGGTACCGTGATCATGCAAACTTTATGAACTAGGATGATGTTTATACTTAGGACATAATTATGTATGTATGTCATGTCTTATGAATGGAAAATGATGAATGAAGATAAGGTTCATGCCTTCGAGGCATAATGATGATATGGAATGAAAATGATGAATGAAGATAAGGTTCATGCCTTCAAGGCATAATGATGATGTAAGCATTAAGAATGAATGATTATGCCATGTATGTTTTATGAATGAAGAAGCATGTGAAATTATTTTATTTTATGAATGGGCTTGTACCGGACCTAAGTAAGGTCCACGGTTCTGGACTACCGATGAAGTTGTCCACGGTTCTGGACTACCGATGAAGCTGTCCATGGTTCGGGACTAACGATGAAGCTGTCCTTACCCTAGTAGGTCGAGATTAGCTACCTCGTATTTACTTAGGGATGCGCGCACATGATGTATGTATGTGGTACAAGCCAGGGCCCCATGATGTTATGATTATGTTCAAGTATTTATAAGTATGATTTTCAAATAAGCATCCTTATGTATATGCACTTGACTCATACATCCATTCATGTTATGCATTTATGCTAAGAATATGCTTAAGAATATGCTCATGATTTATGTTAAGAATATGCTCATGATTTATGCTAAGAATCTGCTTATGATATGCTCATGATTTATGTTAAGAATATGCTCATGATTTATGCTAAGAATCTGCTTATGATATGCTCATAATTTATGCTAGGAATATGCTCATGATTTATGCTAGAAGTATGCTTATGAATTGTGTTAAGAATATGCTTATGGTTATGTTAAGAACCATGTCATGTTAAATGTCTTTTATGCTTACGTTTCATGTTAAGAACCATGTCCTGTTAAATGTTTCATATGATTACGTTTTATGTGACGTATGCTTTTAGTGAGTAGGAAAGGGTCTTACTAAGCCTGTGTGCTTATAGTCTTATTTCCTTATACCGCAGATCAAGCAAGAGGGTATTAAGGGAAGCAGCAGGTGGGGCAAAAGTGTGTGTGTGGCAGTGACATGGCAAAGGGTTCTTCTATTTATACTTGTTGCATGTCTTGTGTTTTGAAACGCCTCCTTAGGTTTTATGCTATACTTATGATAGTTATGCCTAAAGAATAACTTACTACTTATGATGCTTCTGGATAAGTTACTTGCTACTTATGATGCTTATGGATAAGTTATGGAATGTTTATATCATGATGCTACGTATGCTGTTAATAGGCTAAGTTACAATATCACCATGTTCATGAATGATAGTTAAGGCATAGATACATGATTCAAGTATTAGTTGCATGGTTAAACGCATGTGTAATAAGTTAAAAAAAAAAGAGGAAAAAAATGTATTCCGCTGCATTAAGATGTTCATATGCCCTATGTATGTTAGCGTAACGCCGCCTCTCGCTACACCGTAAGGTGTGGGAAAAAGGCGGGCGTTACAGGTTGGTATCAGAGCAGTTGGCAATCTCACTACACACACATCAAGCCTCCTTCCTGCAGCTTCCAAGTAAGTACCTGTATGGCATATTTTATTTTCCTTTATGATTCTTGAATATGCAAGTATGAATGATACCTTATGGTAGAAAGTACTTTCAGGATATGTAGATAGGAATGATACTTTACCTTCTTTTTATGAAACCAAATACTTTAGAATTGGATATGCGGGTAGGAATAACAATAACTTATATTAGTCATACTTGTCTTTGTATGAAGAAAAGCATGGCTAGAAGACAGAGTAACAGACTTAATGAGACAACTCCATCGCCTGATCTGATGCAAATTGTGACCCAACTTCAGCGTCAAGTTACCGAGCAGCAGCAAACCATTAATACTTTGATGAATCAGCAAGAAAATTCTACCACCCCACCTGTGAACCAGACTGCTATACCTGTCGCACCCACGATTACGCAAACCCCTCCGACAGGCCCGACCACTGTAGCTCGACAAGAGGCTTATCTGATTCAGTGGTTGAGGCTGAAATCAGAAAATTTCTCGGGTGCTGGTGAACCATGGGACGCCCAGGCGTGGTTCAAGACAGTGGAAAGTACACTGGAGCTGCTGGACTGGCCTGAGCATGAGAAGATCAAGTGTGCCTCATTCTGCCTTTCTGGGGATGCCAGAATGTGGTGGGAAAGGGTCAAGGCCAAGATACAGGTGAATCAAATGACATGGTCAGATTTCGAATCAGAGTTCTTTGAAGAATTCTTCAATATGCGTGTCACAAACAAACACTACGACGAGTTCACGGAATTCCGACAGGGCAATCTCTCAGTCAATGAAGCTGTGAAGAAATTTAATCGACTGGCTCGTCTATGCCCTGAGCTGGTCCGCACTGAGAAAGAGAGGGTCCGACTTATGCTGAAGATGTTGCGGCCGGAAATAGCCCTGAACGTGGCCGACGGAGTTAACAGACTGCAGACCGTCGAGGAACTGTTTAGTAGTGCCCTACTCACTGAGCACTATCTGAACAATATCAATCAGCAAAGGAAGGTGCTAAATGAAAGTAAGAATCAAGTTCACTCCGGGATTCTCGATTCTTCCTTTCATTATCCTTGATGTACTTTCCTTTAATGATCGCTTAGGAGGTCAAAAATCCCAGAGCACCCATGCTAATTGGAAGGGAGACCAAGGTGGTAAACGAAAGCCATGGAACAACCCCCAAGGGGGCCAAGCAAATAAACAGCCCAAGTCTTCTCCGTGCGCGACATGCGGAAAAAGTCACCCCGGGGAATACCGCAAAGGTACAAACTGATGTTTCATTTGTGGAGTAGAAGGGCATATGGCGGCTTACTGCCCTACCAAGAACCAGGCTCCTCCCCAACAACTCGTTCAATACCAGGGTGCACCAGCGCAATTACACTATATGCAGTCTGAGCTGGAAGGTACCCCGATGTTGGAGGCCCCACCAGCTATGACAAATGCCAGGGTGTTCTCTATCACCAAGGAGGACGCTGCGGAAGCTTCTACTGTTGTCACAGGTCAGATACTTATTTCCAGTCAGTACGCTACTGCATTATTTGATACTGGGGCAACGCACTCGTTCGTTTCTGTGCCATACACTAAGAAGATAGATAGGTCACCACAAGTTTTAGACTGCAAGTTCTTAACGACCCTGCCTTTAGGAGAAATAATGACATCCACTCACGTGCTACGTGCGGTGCCAGTCGGAATCGCAAAGAGAGAACTCTACTGCGATCTGATCGTACTCGACATGCAGGATTATGATGTCATAATGGGAATGGATTTTCTGATCAAATACGGTGCTTCTATCGAGTGCCGTAAGCGAAAGGTAATCTTTCGACCTGAGGCAGATTCTATGTTTGAATTTATCGGGGAGCCAAGGAAAAGAACCAGGAAATTTTTATCGACTCTCGAAGCAGAAGATGTTAAACAAGGGATATACTGGATTTCTAGCACATGTGGTTGATACAAGTCAAATAAAGGACCAGAGGCTGGGAGAAGTCAGGATTGTATGCGATTACCCAGATGTGTTCCCGGATGAATTACCAGGATTAGCTCCCGATAGAGAAGTGGAATTCGAGATTGAATTGGTTTCTGGTACTAATCCGATCTCCAAGGCACCTTACCGTATGGCACCGGCTGAATTAAAGGAACTTCAAGGACAACTACAGGAGTTACTCGATAAGGGATTTATTCGCCCTAGTCATTCTCCATTGGGAGCTCCGGTACTATTTGTAAAGAAGAAAGACGGATCTATGTGAATGTGCATAGATTATCGAGCACTGAACAATGTGACGATCAAGAACAGGTATCCCCTTCCGAGGATAGATGAGCTGTTTGACCAATTGAAGGGAGCCACCGTTTTCTCGAAAATTGATCAAAGGTCGGGTTATCATCAAGTTAGAGTAAAACAAGATGATATCCCAATGATGGCTTTCCGAACACAGTATGGGCATTTTGAATTCGTTGTTATGCCCTTCGGCGTGACAAATGCTCCTGCTATGTTTATGGACCTTATGAATCAGGTATTCTCGTCTTTCCTCGACAAATTTGTGATCGTCTTCATTGACGATATCCTTATTTATTCGAGAACCCAAGAAGAGCACACCAAGCATCTGAAGATAGTATTACAGATTCTTCGAGAAAAGCAACTGTACGCAAAGTTCCCCAAATGTGAGTTCTGGCTCGACCAAGTAGGCTTTTTGGGCCATATTATTTCCAAAGACGGGGTTATGGTAGACCCAACAAAGATTGAAGCTGTGAATAACTGGAGCCGGCCAAAGAACGCCAGCGAAATCAGAAGTTTTCTCGAGCTGGCGGGCTATTATCGAAAATTTATGGAGGACTTCGCGAGAAATGCAGCCCCTCTAACGACCCTCACCCGGAAAGATAAAAAGTACGAATGGACGGAAAGCTGCGAAAGGAGTTTCTTGGAGTTAAAAAGGAGACTTACAAGTGCTCCAATTCTTACCCTTCCAGAAAGTAACCAAAGCTTCGACATGTATAGCGACGCCTCCAAACTAGGACTCGGAGTTGTACTTATGCAGAGGGGTAAAGTCATTGCCTACGCCTCTAGGCAACTCAAAGAACATGAACAGAACTATCCCACTCACGATTTAGAACTGGCTGCTATGGTCTTCGCTCTCAAGATATGGAGGCATTATCTATATGGAGCGCAGTGTAGGATTTATACAGACCACCAGAGTCTGCGATATTTCTTCACTCAGAAAGACCTAAATATGAGACAACGCTGATGGCTCGAGTTGGTGAAGGACTACGACTGCGAGATCTTCTACCATCCAGGGAAGGCAAACAAAGTGGCCGATGCACTCAGCCGGAAGTCCAGTGCCACCTTGATGTCCTTATCTATTACCCCGGCCACTCAGAAGAGAAATTATGAATTTCGGAGTCGAGATCATTTCCGGACGGCTTTCTACCATGACAATATCGCGACACTGTTCGACGACATACTGGAAAAAACCAAAATGGTGACCCGAGTCTCTAGAAAATCAAGCAGGAGATTCTGGAAGGAAAGGGCGACGGTTTTCGTATCGCCGACGGGGGAGTAACATACTTTAGGGATCGTCTATGTATCCCTAATAATCCGGAGCTGCGGAGAGAAATATTAACCGAAGCTCACGGAACCCCTTATTCAATGCATCCGGGATCCACCAAGATGTATCAAGACCTGAAGGAGAAATTCTGGTGGTCCGGTATGAAGAGAGATGTGGCTCAGCATGTTAGCACTTGCCTGACCTACCAACGAGTGAAAGCAGAACACCAGCGACCCGGAGGAGTTCTGCAGCCACTTCCAATTCCGGAATGGAAATGGGAAGATATCTCTATGGATTTCATTTCAGGACTTCCCAGGACTACAAACGGATATGATGCAATATGGGTAATTGTGGACAGGTTGACGAAGTCTGCTCACTTCCTAGCAATCAAGATGACTTATTCGATTGAGCAACTAGCTCAATTATATGTTAAGGAGATAATCAGACTTCATGGAGTTCTCAAGACCATCATCTCAGATATGGATGGTCGATTTACTTCATATTTTTGGGAGTGTGTTCAGAAGTCTCTCGGCACTAAACTACGATTCAGCACCGCCTTTCACCCTCAGACTGACGGGCAAACTGAACGAGTGAATCAAGTACTGGAGGACATGTTGCGGGCTTGTGCCCTGGATTTCAAAGGGAGTTGCTGCCGATACCTATGTTTAGCGGAATTCGCTTACACTAATAGCTACCAAGCTACTATCAGAATGGCACCTTATGAGGCCTTGTACGGGAGGAGATGTAAGTCTCCAATCTGTTGGTACGAGGGTGGTGAAAAGAAGGAAATGGGGCTCAAGACGGACCTCATCGACGATACCACCCGAGCTATACAGAACATTCACAACGGATAGAAGCTGCTCAGAGCCGGCAGAAGAATTATGCGGATGTCCGGCGTAGGCCACTGGAATTTGAGGTTGGAGATTTGGTATTTCTCAAAGTGGCCCCCATGAAAGGGGTAACGAGATTTGGTAAGAAAGGAAAACTAAGTCCGCGTTATGTGAGACCATACCCAATTCTGAAAAGAGTCGGCAAGGTGGCATATGAACTAGAGCTGCCTCAAGAGATGTCGGCTATTCACAACGTGTTCCATGTGTCAATGCTCAAGAAGTGTATTCCAGACACAGATCACGTGATCGAGCCACAGATGGTACAAGTTCAGGAGGACCTATGTTTTGAAAGCCGACCTATCCAGATCTTGGATCGGGAAATCAAAAAGGTAAGGAACAAGAAGGTACCCTTAGTCAAGGTCCTATGGCAAAGTCAAAGGTTCGAGGAAGCTACCTGGAAACGCGAGGACGAGATGAGACGCAAGTACCCGGAGCTATTTTAAGTTCGAGGACGAACTTTCACGAGGTATGGGGGATTGTAACGACCCAAAAAATTTTCTCAATATTTTCTTTAAAAATATTGATCATGTCTAGATAGATTTTCTAGGAACATAGAGATACTAGTACGAACCTTAGCATGGTTATTCATGATTTTTCATGTAGATTAGCTAAGTAATAATGGGTCTTTCTAATACCATGGCCATTAAGGGACCTTAGGTAAAATTTTATCATGAATGGAATGGATTTAAATTAGAAATATTAACATAAACCTTAGTGGGCTCTTATATGGGCCTTAGCAAAAATAATTATAAAAGTAATAAAAAGAAGTGCATGCACCAAGGATTGAACCTTAGACCTAGTGTATCACCATGCATGTACTAACCAATTCACCTAGCAAGGGAGTGCTAGTAGAGAATGAAGAGGATTTTGATTAAGGCTTAGGGAACTAAATAGTCATCAAGAGAAGAGGCACCATGCCCCTTCACTTGCCCCCTTCATGTAGTATAAAAGAGAGGGGAAGGGAAGAGACAACTTAGCACTTAAGTCATTGTTCTCTTCTTCCACCAAAACTCCTTCTCTCCCTCTTCTTCCTTCTCCTAGCCGAAACCCATAAAGGGTTTGTCTCCCTTTGAAAAGCTTCACAAAGGACTTCATCTTCAAGATCTAAGGGCCTCCTACAAGGCTACAAGGGCTAGGGGTGGTCTAGGGTCAAGGAGGTTTTCTTTTGGCTTCTCTATTCAAGGTGATAATTAAGATAAACCAAGGTAAGACTCCCTCACCTGTGGTATAATAGTTTTTCTTGATGTTTACCATGATTCAAGTTTTGTTGGAGATATATATGTTGAGGAAACCATGAGAAATGATCCTTTAGGGTTTTCGGCCAAGGCATGGTTCCAAGTCTAGGATGATGTTAAAACTTTATTTAGGTTTCCTAATGTTTTTCTATGGTAAATAAAGAATAAATTATGAGTTATGAAATTTTTGATGGCACCCTAGGACCCTTTACAAGTTTCAGCCACCACCTCTAATCCATGGTTAGGATTAGATTTAACCTCTAAGCATGTCATCTATGATTCCTTATGATCGTATGAATATTGATTGTAAATGGTATAAATTTTTCATGGGCCTAGACCCCCTCTAGGGTTTCGGCCATGACCAAGAATAGGGCTAGAACTTAGGGTTAGCCCCAATTATGGGTTCTAATGGCTCCTTAGGGTATTGTATGTATTGTATTGGATGTTAATTGTGAAGTATGTGAATTTTTCATGGACACATTACCCTTCTAGGGTTTCGGCCAAGACAAGAATTAGGGCTAGGACTTAGGGTTAACTCCAATTAAGGGTTGTAATGACTCCCTATGGTAGTGTATGTAATTGTATGTGAATAGGTTCAAGGATGTTGTATGGTTTCTGATAATGTCCAAACCCTAAGTTTATATGTTATGCATTATGACTCTGTATGTTATGTTATGTATCATGTTCAAGTAGGATTTATTTATGAATGTCTTCCATCATATGTTACGAACACATGTGTCGAAGAAGTATGCATGCGTTCGGATAAACACTTTGGACATATGTATAAGATAGTTATGTAGACTTATCCATGTTTAGGCTGAATGTTATGAACCTAGTTAGCAAGTATCATGTTCCTACGAATCTTACCCCTGCATGTTTTATGATAGATACCATGATCATGTATGATATGTGATATGTGCCATGTATGTAATGCATGCTTACCTGAGGTACCGTGATCATGCATGCTTTATGAACTAGGATGATGTTTATACTTAGGACATAATTATGTATGTATGTCATGTCTTATGAATGGAAAATGATGAATGAAGATAAGGTTCTTGCCTTCGAGGCATAATGATAATATAGAATGAAAATGATGAATGAAGATAAGGTTCATGCCTTCAAGGCATAATGATGATGTAAGCATTAAGAATGAATGATTATGCCACATATGGTTTATGAATGAAGAAGCATGTGAAATTATTTTATTTTATGAATGGGCTTGTACTGGACCTAAGTAAGGTCCACGGTTCTGGACTACCGATGAAGTTGTCCACGGTTCTGGACTACCGATGAAGCTGTCCTTACCCTAGTAGGTCGAGATTAGCTACCTCGTATTTACTTAGGGATGCGCGCACATGATCTATGTATGTGGTACAAGCCAGGGCCCCATGATGTTATGATTATGTTTAAGTATTTATAAGTATGATTTTCAAATAAGCATCCTTATATATATGCACTTGACTTATGCATCCATTCATGTTATGCATTTATGCTAAGAATATGCTCATGATTTATGTTAAGAATATGCTCATGATTTATGCTAAGAATCTGCTTATGATATGCTCATGATTTATGTTAAGAATATGCTCATGATTTATGCTAAGAATCTGCTTATGATATGCTCATGATTTATGCTAGGAATATGCTCATGATTTATGCTAGAGGTATGCTTATGAATTGTGTTAAGAATATGCTTATGGTTATGTTAAGAACCATGTCATGTTAAATGTCTTTTATGCTTACGTTTCATGTTAAGAACCATGTCCTGTTAAATGTTTCATATGATTACGTTTTATGTGACGTATGCTTTTAGTGAGTAGGAAAGGGTCTTACTAAGCCTGTGTGCTTATAGTCTTATTTTCTTATACCGCAGATCAAGCAAGAGGGTATTAAGGGAAGCAGCAGGAGGGGCAAAAGTGTGTGTGTGGCAGTGACATGGCAAAGGATTCTTCTATTTATACTTGTTGCATGTCTTGTGTTTTGAAACGCCTCCTTAGGTTCTATGCTATACTTATGATAGTTATGCCTAAAGAATAACTTACTACTTATGATGCTTCTGGATAAGTTACTTGCTACTTATGATGCTTATGGATAAGTTATGGAATGTTTATATCATGATGCTACGTATACTGTTAATAGGCTAAGTTACAATGTCACCATGTTCATGAATGATAGATAAGGCATAGATACATGATTCAAGTATAGTTGCATGGTCAAACGCATGTGTAATAAGTTAAAAAAAAAAGAGGAAAAAAATGTATTCCGCTGCATTAAGATGTTCATATGCCCTATGTATGTTAGTGTAACGCCGCCTCTCGCCACACCGTAAGGTGTGGGAAAAAGGCAGGCGTTACACAAGGCAAGGCTTGGGTGTGAAATATAGAGATGAAGGCATAGGCTCTCTCTCTCTCTTTCTCTCCTTCTCTTCTCCCCTTCTTGCCGTGCGCTAACCAGCCCCAAGAAGGAGCACCAGCCGGCCATCCTTTTGTGGTTAGTCTTCCGACTTCTCTCTTGGTTTTTCTCGTCACGTTCTCGGAGAACCTAGTAGTTCTCGAGTACACGAAACTCGTGACTTTGCGAAGTCATCCCGAAGATACTCGGCGTGGACGCGAATAGAGGCGGAGCTTCCAAGGGACGCTTATGGTTGGATCTCATCCCTTCCTTCGAGTTACGCGAGGTAATACGTAAATTAATTTACGTTTCTGTAAAATTTTAAATATATGATCATGTCTACACAAGATAAACTTGCATGCTTAGATGTGTGGTTAAATGATTTAGAGAAATTATTTATGCTAAACCTTCCGCTGCACGTAATTAATTTTAAAATTACGAACCCGCATCCATGTCAACATGCACCCGATCCCAACAGTCGACTGGTCCAAGCCTAAGCCTAGGGTTTCACTCCCCGAGTACATGTCACTCCGCACTCGAACCCTCCCGGCTTAGCCCCTGAGTACAAATACTCATACTCAGACCCTCACAACCCGGTTGACTCTTCACCAATAGCCTCGACTATTGCCTTTATGCCCTCTTCATCTTCGGCCCTCGTCCCTCGGATGCGCACGCAAGCCTCCAGCTTGCCTCCATGTCACCCTTCACGTACGCCTCCAAGTCCGCGTCCCTCGGCTCATGTCCCTGCTATCCACGGTCCCTCAGATGCACATGCAAGCCTCCAGCTTGCCTTCATGTCATCCTTCACCTGAAGACATCAACCAAGTCCATGTGTACCTGTACACCTGCACACTCCTGTACACATATTAGCCCAACAATAAATCCTAACTTAACCATATTTCCCACACACATCAAAATCATATGATCCTCCAGATAATATCAGGGTCGATTGCCCCAATAGTGTCTTAAGCCTTGGGGTCGAAGCCTCTTTTATAGCACCCATGGGGGCGCCTATGTCGATGGGGGCTCCTACACGTGGCCTTTCCTGCACGATTCTTATCCGCATGCTCAGTCAGCGCTTATCCATCTTCACAGGGGCGCTTGAGCTGATGGGGGCGCCTGTATGGTCCGGGGCGCCTGAATGGAAGCATGTTCTGCCTTCCTTCGCCGAACCTATTTTGCTTCTTTGACTTAGGCTCCCCTGTTGATGGGGGCGCCTGATTCCATTGGGGCGCCCCCATCAATGGGGGCACCTAGGGCCTCCTTTTTCCAGCCTTTTGCCTGCTTTGTCTCCATTTTTAGGTACCTGCAAGATACATGAAAACAAAACAAATACATATACAATCTTAACCTTAAGGACTTGGTTATGACTTCGGATTTTCTCGAAACCCTAGGTCGAACCGACGCAAGTTCCCACCCCTGGGAACGCGCCTTTCACCTACTCCTCTCAGGAGATGGTTGCCACCCAGTCCATTCGGGTGGACTTTAGCTTAGCCATCGATATTCTCGGATCTCGAGACGTTCGAACCCTGACCCGACTCTACTTCTGTCCTTAGTCATCGCTCATCTAAGTTGCTCAATCCCTCAGACCAAGACTTCGTGCCCAAACCCTAAGTGCAGGACTTCGGTACCCAACCCTCGGCCAGGTCTTCGTGCCCAATTCCTTGAACCAGGTCTTCGGTGCCGAACCCTCGGTCAGGTCTTCGGTGCCTAGCCCTTTGCCAGAACTTAGTGCTCAATCCATGATCAGGACTTAGTGTCCAATTCTTCAAACCAGGACTTATTACCTAGGTTTACTAGGACTTTTTTTCACTTTGGTACTCCTCCTTTGCTCACCCTTCCCTTGTTCAATGTATCACTGACTTAAGTATATTATCAAACATTAAAACACTTAAAGGAGGACATCATTGATGCAACTTGCACCAACAGATACTAGAAGTCATATCCGTGCACCCTGCATTTAGGTCCGCGAAGTCTCGTTGCTAGTCTTTGCCTGCTATGGTGCAGGGGTGGTTTTCAAACCGTCTCCTCCGTATTATTCGCAATCTCCTTGATTGAACCCATTAAGAGTCGAGAGTTCCTAGGCGCATTAAGGACGTGTCAGTCGAAAAGACGCCTGGCGTTACTGCATCTGCCACGCCTTAACTGCTGGGAGAGACTTTCATCGTTATAAATAGGGGGAGAGGGGGAGCGAGTCTTCTCCATCCCTCTTGCTTTCACTTGCTTCCTTCCTTCTTGTAGGCGTCTTCCATGCCCCTCCTTTAAAACCTCTTGGGGTTCTTGGCTGAGGGACCAGACAGGGACAGATACCTCCTGGC
Source organism: Boesenbergia rotunda (assembly GCA_024364735.1). NCBI lineage: Eukaryota > Viridiplantae > Streptophyta > Magnoliopsida > Zingiberales > Zingiberaceae > Boesenbergia > Boesenbergia rotunda. Next base: position 734,378 of record JAGFNQ010002737.1, on the reverse strand, counting down.
CACATCCTTTGCCGGGGAGTATGGTGGAGATGATACCCCGGGTTTCTTTGAACACTACAACAAATATGACTTTCCACAGCGCATCATCAACGGCGTGCGATTAAAACACGCCGTTAATAATAGTTTTTACGGCACGCTTAATTATGTGTGCTGTGGATAGTATCATGTTCATACAAACGATAGTGTGCAGAAAAAATATGTTGTCAATAAACTTTTCTACGATGTACAACATATAACGTGCGCTGTTAAAAAATAAAATTAACGGCATGTGAAATGTGTTGTTAATATTATTATACTTATATAAATGATGGCGTGTAAAAAATACACGCCGTTAATTAATATTATTTATTAAAATAAAATAACAACATCATTTTTTTTATAATTTGTAAATTTTTTCAATTTTTAAATCCCTCTCACCGCGTGAATGTTTCGCCGAATTCTTTCCGCCTAGCAAACCCTTCGCCTAGCTCCAAAACCTTCTCGCCAAATTCTATCTCCCACAAATTCTTTCCACTGAATTCCTTCCACAAACCCTCTCTGTCGAATTTTTTTGCTAAATTCTTTCCACCAAACCTTCTCTGTCGCAAACCCTCTGGCACCCCACGAACCCTCTGCCAACTAACTACAAGGAAGAGGATGCGCACCCCATCGCCGCTTCCATCGGTGGCCATTGCAAAAAACTCCCTCTCCACCTCCTCCCTGCGCCAGTCATCTCCTCGACTCCCTTTTCTTCCAGCTCATCCTCTTTCTCGCCATCTAAAATGGTAGCGAACTAGAGATCGAAGAAAGGCCTCTCATCATTCTCGCCATCGTCGTCCTCCTCCCCCTCATTATCGCTTGAGGAGCAGTGGACAGAGGTTGCGAATGTGGAGCCGGCGCTAGTCGGGTCAACAGCAGGGGAGGAGGCCTCGCCTCTGCCGCTGTCGCCGCCGCCTCTGCCGCTATGTTAATATAGTAAATGCAAAGGAGAAGCCTCTTTCACTCCTTTTTTTAACTCTCTTTGTCAACTTCATTCATCCTCTCTCTTCCTTTAGCAATCTCTGCCGCTCCCACTGCCACGGGATGAGATGGTTGATCATTAATTATTAATGAACCAGACAGCAGACAAATTGAACCTGGGATGACCGGTCCGGCCCCGCGAAAGTTTCCCACCGGTCACCAGGATAAATCGAGAAGCGCTCGCGGTGGCCAATCTAGAAGCCCAGCGGCCCAGGATTCGCGCCCCATTTGGAGGAAAAATTCCTGCAAAATACACCGTAGCTAGGGATCGAACCACGGATGTATGGGTTAACAACTAGTGACCTTACCGCTACATCATAGCCCCGGGGGCTGAGATGGTTGATCATGAATATATTTGAGGGTGTTAAATTGATTGAAGCAGAAGAAAGACAAATCAGGTAATTATGATTAACTTTTTCTTTTTTTCCAGAGATGAAAATTTTGCTTTCTCCATTAATTTCATTTACTATAGTTAACTTTTTTGTCCTTTCACTTTACAATGTTTGCATGAATTACCGATTCTTGGATTTGCTGATTATTATTTTTCTAGTGTTAGCTTCTTAATTGCCAATATCCAATAACTTTTCTGCATCATCTGTTGCTTCTTGGTCCTTGGTACTTAGATTCTTCATATTCAATATGTACGTCGGACAACTTGAACTATATGAGTGCTTATGTCCTAATTCCCACTTAAGAAAATATATTACCAAAATTTCATAAATATTTTTACTAATGGTTGACAATCACCAATACTCTTGCAAATGTCTCTTTTCACAAGAAAATTCATTTGGTATAATCTAATTCTAATTGATCATTCTAGTATTTCCAAATATTCTTTATTTATTCATAAGCAATTATCTATTTAATCATAAACAAATGTATTATACATTAACTTCCTAACACTTTAAAAATCACTAATGAATTTTTTAAATGTCAAAAAGTGTACGATTTGACTATACCATTGATAATTGAATACTAAGTCAGTAGGCTTACTAAATACAAAAATATTATTGTACTAATAGTAGTATATATGCCTTCAATTGTTATGGCTATTCAATACTTGGTTTCATTTGAATATATATCATAAAGAAACTAAATTCCATTATGCTTATATATTGTCTATCAAATGTTTATTCCTGATTTTTTTTTCAATTGTTAATTATCAAAATGTGGACAATTATGAGATTTTGGAGTTTCTGTCAAATCGAAATTACTAAATGTATTCTGACAAACCCATTGTTGTAAAACCTATATGCTTCTTTTCTTCTATTTTGCAACCTATATGGCTTTCAAGGCTACTCGTACCCTCTGATATTTTCTATACACTCTTGCTAGTCTAATTGTAATGTTATTTTCTCTATCTCTTTCCATGTTTAGCATATTTTGGAATGTAATTTGGTTATTTGTACTATTGTTTATTTATTTTTTTCACTAAGCTTTTACTAAGCTCACATGATCCATTGCCTTTAAAGTGTTATGGGGGATTCTAGCTTTTCACAAATGTAACGCCCGAAAATTCTCAAACCTAATTTTAGAAATATCCTAGAATTAATTCTGAATTTATGAATATTTTTATAAAATTTTTCCATGGACAAATAAGGCAAAAATGAATAAAAATAGAATGCAGAGTAAAAAGGCTTAAAAGGGGTTTGACCCTTATACCTGTACCATGAGAAAAAAAATAGGCTTACCAAGAGGGCTAATCTATTTTCATTGAAACAGAATAGAGGGAAGGATAAATAAGGTGAAGTTAGTTAAATTTTTCCATAAGTATAAAAGGGAAACTTAGGGTTTTTATATTCATTCTTTTCCTCACATTCTCTCATTGCCGACACCCCCTCTCTCTCGGCGATTTTCTTCCTCTCCCTCTCCCGAGTCTCTCCCTCTCTCCCTCACTCACGGCAGAACCAAAGAGGAGGTCCAAGGGCTTGTGTTGGGCGGATTCAAGAAGGAGGACATGCTAGGGGATCGTCTCAAGGAGTAGTCCGTCGTTAGAGCCTCTTCGAGACTCCAATGATCTTCCCTCTCCCTAAACCCTACGCATTAGAGTTGTAAGAACAAGCGCAGGATGTAAGTATCCCTCACCTGCAGTATAAGTAGTTTCGGTTGATTTTTTGTATACTTTATTTCCTTGTATGTATGTTTTACGATTAGGAATCGTAAATTATGAACAAGCACGTTGTACTACCCTTCAGTTTTGGGTCAAGGAGCACGTTAGGTGTTTGTTAAATTGTTCAGTTCAGTTAATGCTATAGAAAGCATTAAAGAATAGAAATTCTTGCTTCAGTTTATGATTGGGACCAAGGTCCAACGGGATGGGCTCCTAGTTGCCCTTAGGTTTAGATAACCTAGTAAAAGCAAGAATCAGAAGAAAAAAAAAGAAAAGTATAAAAGAACTATTTTATTTTCAGTTGGCATTGTACCGGACTTCGGTCCAGGGATGGGCTCCAAGTTGCCCCTAGGTTCAGATAACCTAGTATGGGATGGGCTCCTTAGTTGCCTCTAGGTTCAGATAACCTAGTAGAACCCTAATGAATTCGGGATTAGCTACCTCAGATTTATTAGGGATGCGCGTACAGCTGGTACATTGCCGGGCCCACAGCAGTTGATTATTATTTTCACCAACTATATGTATATAGTTTTCAGAAATTCATTTTTAGCATGTGGTGAATTTAATAATTAGTTTTATGTTAGTTAGTTTTAGTTCCGATTCAGATATGTATGCCATGCTATAGCTTAGTTTTTAGCTTCAGTTCAGCATAGGCCATGTGTCAGTTATATGCCATGACATTTTATGACATGTATTTTAGCATGAACATAGCATGATTATTTATGAACACGAGCATGTATTTGTATGACATGTTTTGAAAAGCATAACCTGAGATTTTATAGTTTTGTGAGGCTAGATGGTACTTACTAAGCTTTATGCTTATTAGTTTGCATTTCCTTATACTGCAGATACAGGTAAAGGAAAGCACTAGTAGCGGAGGCGGCGGGCTTGATGTAAAGTGTGTGTGGCGGTGGAGTTGGAATAAAAGTCTTCGGAACTTGCAAAGCATAGAAATAGTCTTTATTATGCTTGTTTTAGTTGTTCCGCAATAGGTTACGTGAACCATGTATGAACTTGATTGGATTGGTTATTTGTGGTGCCTAGCATACTTAAAGTAGTTTATTTACATGTTCTAATATTTGTTTGATGAATGTTGAAGGTCATGGGTTAATACTTGTGATATGGTAATTTAGATACATGCTTAAGCTTTAGGAGTAGGAACTTGATACTTCTGATCTACATGCTAAATTCTTAGGATATGCTTGTTCTAAGATTAATGCACCATATAGAATGACATGTAGTAGCTAAGGATGCCTTTAGATATGGAAAATGAATAGTTCCAATAAGAAGTTGATACAAACTTGGCACATTCATGTTTATGCTTCTACATGTCGCTTTTATGATTTCTAAGTTGCTATTCCTGCTAGAAACCCTCCAAAACATGTATCAAATGCCCTAGAATCATTGTAGACCTGTTAGGAAGCTTAAATATGAATTTATGGAGCATTTGGTACGGAGTAGGTCAACTTTTGGCACATTCTGAAACTCTGAAATCTGGGTTCTCAGAACTACCAGTCGACTGGAAAAACACCAGTCGACTGGTGTCGGACACAGAAACATTCTGTGGCCCGACCAGTCGACTGGCATATAGCAGTCGACTGGTGCTGTGTAAAACAAAAAGGGGTGTAGAGTCGTTGGTTAGTGCTTTAGTCATGCAACACAGAGGTTGGGGGATCGAATCTTGGCCAAGCTATTAAAATTAAAGTTTTTGTTTTATTTTGGCTGGTTAGTACTTTCAACATGATTATGAATTGTGAGTTCAGTAAATAGCAAAATAAGTTTTTTTTTAAATTCTCCCAGTTGGTTTAGCAATAAAAGAATATAATGATCAGTAGTAATCAGTTAGTCAGCCAGTTAGTAGTAGCGATCCACCTTAGAGCCATAGTACCAGAAGGCGGGTCGTTACAGAGTGGTATCAGAGCAAGTTCCATCTTTCCTCCCCACACACATCAGCATCAGACCTGCAGCTTTCAAGTAAGAGTATCTCTCACATTACCATATTTTCTTTCTTTCAGATTTATAGTATTTTCATGTTATTCATACTATCTGTGTTCTAGTCAGTTTTTGTTTACGGTTAACGGAAGCATGTTTAATACTTTAGTTTATATCTGATAGCATGTTGTTAGAATTAAAATATGAACTGTATGACCCTCTTCTATTTTAGATAATGGCAAGAGGACGCTCAGCTAGGGGAGCACCAGTTACTGAGCCTCAGTAGGAGGCAGACCACTCAGTGCCTCCAGCTGACCTGACAGAGGTGGTAGCACAACTGCAGAGACAGATAGCGGAACAGCAGCAAGTAATTGCTGCTCTAACGGCTAATCAGCAGGCTACTCCCACTGTTACCCCAGAGCCCCAGGTGGAGACGCCGATGATGACGGAGGTTCCACCTGCGGTGCCAGTCCCACCAGACATGCCAGTAGCCCCAGCAACAGGGGCAAAAAGGGAAGCTTATCTGATCCAGTGGCAGAAGATCAAGCCAGGGACCTTCTCAGGCACCAGTGAACCATGGGATGCCCAAGCTTGGTTCAAGACCCTGGAGAGTACCATGTGTTGGTGCAAGTTGCATCAATGATGTTCTCCTTTAAGTGTTTTAATGTTTGACAATACACTTAAGTCAGTGATACAATGAACAGACAAAGGGGAGCAAAGGAGAAGTAAACTAAGCTGAAGAAAAGTCCTAGTTAATCTAGGCATCGAAACCCTAAGTCCCAGCGAAGGGCTGCTGGGCACCTAGCGAAGGGCTGCTAGGTATCGAAACCTTAAGACCTAGCGAAGGGCTGCTAGGCACCTAGCGAAGGGCTGCTAGGTATTGAAACCCCAAGACCTAGCGAAGGGCTGCTAGGCACCTAGCGAAGGGTTGCTAGGCATCGAAGACCTAGCGAAGGGCTGCTAGGCACCTAGCGAAGGGTTGCTAGGCATCGAAGACCTAGCGAAGGGCTGCTAGGCACCTAGCGAAGGGCTGCTAGGCATCGAAGACCTAGCGAAGGACTGCTAGGCACCTGGCGAAGGACTGCTAGGGAATAAAGACCTGGCGAAGGACTGCTAGGGAATAAAGACCTGGCGAAGGACTGCTAGGTACCTTGTAACACCCAATAATTTCCTGGTATTATTAGGGATTTTTAGGAATTTTTCTAGCATTTTTCGGAATATTATAGCATTTTTTCGGATCAAAATAAGAAAAAAAAATTAAAAGGGTCGGGTGGGGATCGATCCCGCGACCACAAGGAAGCAGTTACCTGAGCAAATCCAAGGAACCAGCTGGGCTAGGGTATCAAGCACAGAAAAGGATGAAACGAAATAATATTATAGTTGATTTAGCCCGTTTCATGAAGAGGTATTAAAACTTCCACTTAAGTTGGGTTAAGACCCCATTAGGGTTTCGGGAGGCCACGCGAGCAGAGGAAAGGGGCTGCGAAAATGGGGAGAAAGGGGGAGTTTTCTTCTTCCTTCTTCTTCCTCTTGAAGTAGAAAACCTAGGGCTTCTTCCTTAGGGCCGAGGGTGGAGTTTTTCTTGCAAAGGAAGAGGAAAAGAGCCCTACACTAGAAATTTCGAGATACTTAGTGAGTTTTCTTCAAGAAAAGGGTAAGTAAATCACTCACCTGCAATAGAAGTTGTTTCGCCATGTATCTCTCGTTGTGGAACCATGTTTGTGATCTAAATGCATGCTTTAAGATGATGGTTTTCTTATTTGTGTGTTTTAAGTTCATAAAGAATACATGTTTTATCATAGAATAAGAATTGGAGTATGTTTTTATGTATGTGACCTAAGTATGACAAGAGTAAGTTCTTGAAAAGTCCCAAAAAGGAGTTTTGGGGTTAAGGGCACGCAAGGTGCTCGATGAAAGTTCCAAGTAAGAAAAGGTAAAGGTTTATAGTGCAAGATTTATGAAAAAGAAAGTTAGCTTGATAAATACAAGCATTATGAGTAAGAAAGTCCCAAAAATGAGTTTTGGGGTTAAGGGCACGCAAGGTGCTCGATGAAAGTTCCAAGAAAGAAAAGGTAAAGGTTTATAGTGCAAAGTTTATGAAAAAAGAAAGTTGCTTGATAAATGCAAGCATTATGAGTAAGAAAGTATTTTACTTTTGTAAAAGGACATGTACCGGGCAAAAAAGAGGCCCACAGAAAGTTAGAAAGAAGCTCTAATAGGGTGCGGTGGCTAGCTACCCCGAAACCTATTAGGGATGCGCGCATTGGTACACTGATACCAGGTACATTGTCAAGGCCTGAGAAAGTTGATTATTATTTTAAGTATATGAGTATATGAAAGTGTTTCAATTTCCTAAAGTGCATGTTTTGTTATGTATGATAACATGGTTATGTTATAAGCATGTTAAAGGGAAAGAGCAAAGAAGTTGTGTTTTAAAGTATGAGAATGTATCATTAGTAAGTTTCAAAAGAAATTATAAGCATGTTAGATTTGCCAATGTTTTAGTGCTAGTAAATGTTTTCAAGTATGATTGAGCATGATAAGTATATGAAAGTTCTCATGTGTAATTATTTCCAAGTGCATGTGTTTTGATGCAAGCATTATTTGAAAAGAGCATGTTTATCCCTTATCATTGGATTTGTGAGTTAGGATTTACTTACTAAGCATTTTACTTATTAGTTGCATTTCCTTCTATTGCAGACAAAGGTAAAGAAAAAGCATAAGTTAAGGAGGCAAAGGGACTTGCATTGATGTTCAGTGGCGGCGGAACCGTGGAAGAGATCATTGGGCTAAGTCTTGTAGAACATATGTTTTGGTGTTTCGAAGTGGTAGAATGAATGACTTTGTTTAAACCTTGCATAGATACAAAATTTGGTACAAACTCTAGTTTAAAGTTCATATAGACTTTGATAGCTTATTTACTTCCGCAAAAGTCCTAATTTCAAGTTTATGAAGTTGTTTTGATTGGCTAAAATGTTTAGAAAACTAGTATGGAGTATAGAAATGGTGTTATGTCTTTGTATGGCTTGAAACTATATGTTTTGTGGACTTTTGAAACAAGTTTTCAGGTCTGAAATGCAGGTTTTCAGGCGTGCCAGTCGACTGGTTCAGAACCAGTCGACTGCCCTATCGAACAGTAGCTTCTGTTCGATGCACCAGTTGACTGCCAAGAGGCCAGTCGACTGGTGCCGCGCCCAGAAACTTGCTGTGGCCGATACCAGTCGACTGGTTATATAGCAGTCGACTGGTACCATTGCAGAGAAGTTGTGTAGAGCAGCTGGTTAGTGCTTTAGTGTTACAACTAAGAGGTCTAGGGGTCAAATCCTGGCAAAGCAAATAAAATGAAAGTTGTTTTGTTTTTTTGAAAAAAAAAAAGAGAAGGAAGAAAAAAAAATTTTAGAGCAAGTTAAGGGAAGCCAAGTAGTAGTAACTTAAAGCTTAAGTAAGTAACGAATGGTGGGTCGTCACAGAGTGGTATCAGAGTAAGAGGTTCCACCCTTCCGCCACACTGACATCAAGCATCAATCCTGCCGCCTGCCAAGTAAGAAGTTCATATGTTATAGTTTTGCATGCTTTTCATTATTGACTGCTAGTATCAGTAAGTGCATAATGAAGAAGTTCATATGTTATAGTTTTGCATGCTTTTCATTATTGACTGCTAGTATCAGTAAGTGCATGATGAAGAAGTTCATATGTTATAGTTTTGCATGCTTTTCATTATTGACTGCTAGTGCCAGTAAGTGCATGATGAAGAAGTTCATACGTTGTAGTTTTGTATACTTTTCATTATTGACTGCTAGTATCAGTAAGTGAAAGATGATAAGGAAGTATGTTAGTATTATTATATACTAATATGTGCATGGAGATAATGAAGTAAGTTAGTAAGGAAGTATGTTAGCTTTATTATATGCTATTATGTGCATGATCAGTATATGCTATATGAGTAAGATGACAGGATATGACATATCATGATATGAGTATGAGGATATGAGAATGATGATAGTGAAGTAAGTTAGTAAGAGATAATGAGCTTTTATTTTCTTTATGATATAGAGTAAGAGAATGTCAAGAGGACGTCCTAGAAAGGCCCAAAATGAGGAGTGAGCTCCTAAAGCGCAAGAGGCAGTAAAGTCAGTACCACCACCAAATCTTTTAGAGGTGGTGGCTCGGTTACAAGGGTAAGTAGTAGAATAGCAGCAAGTTATTGTCACCATGATGACTAACCAGTAGGCCGCTCCCATTACCCCGCGGGTGGAGAATGTAGTGGCACCAGTTGTGACCAACGATCCATCAGTTACATCTATAGTCCCGACAAGGGGGGGTAAGGCAAGAAGCGTACCTCATTCAGTAGAAGAAATTGAAGCCAGGGAACTTCCCAGGCACAAGCAAACCATGGGATGCTTAAGCATGGTTCAAAACGTTGGAAAGAATAGTAGGGCTACTGGACTGGCATGAGGTAGAGAAGATAAAGTGTGCATCTTTCTAACGTACGGGAGATGCTAGGATGTGGTGGGAGAAAGTTAAGGCCAAGAGAAATGTCAGCCAGATGACATGGGCCGACTTTGAGATCGAGTTCTTTGAATAATACATTCATATGTGAGTAACCAACAAGCGTTATGATGAATTCACGGAGTTCGGACCTGGAGAACTATCCGTGGATGAAGCAGTGAGGAAGTTCAACCGACTAGTTTATCTGTGCCTAGAGCTAGTTGGCACTGAAAGAGAAAGAGTCAGGCTAATGATCAAGATGTTAAGGACTGAGATGGCTTTAAAGGTGGCCAGCGGTGTTAGTAGGCCGCAGACCTCGGAAGGACTGATAACAGTATAAAGGCCACCAGAAATGTTAAACGATGAAGTTCTTAATGACCTTACCTTCGAGAGAGGTCATGGCATCTACTCAGTGGCTAAGAGCTGTATTAATTCGGATTTCCAACCGAGAACTCTATAGTGATTTAGTAGTCCTTGAGAGGAAGGATTACGATATCATTTTAGGGATGGACTTCTTGAGCAAGTACAATGCTTCTATAGACTGCCGCAAGAGAAAAGTCAAGTTCACACCAGAAGCAGAACCTCCATTCGAGTTTATTAGAGACCCAAAGAGAAAGACAAAAAGGTTCTTATCTACCTTACAAGCTCAGAGAATGTTAGAGAAAGGGTGTTCTGGTTTTCTAGCTCATATAGTGGATGCAAGTCAAGGAGAAGGATTGAAGAGAGAAGAAGTGAGGGTAGTCTGTGACTATCCTGAAGTGTTTCCTGAAGAGTTACCAGGACTCCCTCCCAATCGGGAAATTGAGTTTGAAATTGAGTTGGCCCCAGGAACCAACCCAATTTCGAAGGCACCTTATCGCATGGCGCCAGCAGAACTGAAAGAATTACAAGAACAATTGCAAGAGCTGCTTGACAAGGGTTTCATCCGCCCTAGTCATTCACCTTGGGGAGCTCCTATACTGTTTGTCAAGAAGAAAGATGGATCTATGCGAATGTGCATAGATTATCGATCTTTGAATAAGGTAACCATCAAGAACAGATATCCTTTGCCAAGGATAGATGATTTATTTGATCAGCTGAAGGGAGCCACAGTGTTCTCCAAGATAGATCTGCGATCAGGTTACCATCAGCTTAGAGTGAAGGAGAGTGATGTGCCAAGGACTGCTTTCAGTACCATTGTGTTACCATTGTACTCCAGAGATGCTTTCAGTACCTCCAGAGTTGGCCGTTAGAGTGATGTGCCAAGGACTGCTTTCCCCAAAGATAAAAAATGTAGTTTCAAAACTTATATCATTTTTTGTTTTTTTTCAAGGATAGTAAGTTAGCCCCTTTAAACCAATCTAACTTAAGTTATTATCAAACATCAAAAAGGGGGAGATTGTTGGTGCAAGTTGTATCAATGATGTTCTCCTTTAAGTGTTTTAATGTTTGGCAATACACTTAAGTCAGTGATACAATGAACAGACAAAGGGGAGCAAAGGAGAAGTAAACTAAGCTGAAGAAAAGTCCTAGTTAATCTAGGCATCGAAACCTTAAGTCCCAGCGAAGGGCTGCTGGGCACCTACCGAAGGGCTGCTAGGTATCAAACCTTAAGACCTAGCAAAGGGCTGCTAGGCACCTAGCGAAGGGCTGCTAGGTATCGAAACCCCAAGACCTAGCGAAGGGCTGCTAGGCACCTAGCGAAGGGTTTCTAGGCATCGAAGACCTAGCGAAGGGCTGCTAGGCACCTAGCGAAGGGCTGCTAGGCATCGAAGACCTAGCGAAGGGCTGCTAGGCACCTAGCGAAGGGCTGCTAGGCATCGAAGACCTAGCGAAGGACTGCTAGGCACCTGGCGAAGGACTGCTAGGGAATAAAGACCTGGCGAAGGACTGCTAGGGAATAAAGACCTGGCGAAGGACTGCTATATGGAGTCTTGGTCGAGGGACTGAGCAAATTAGCTGAGCGATGACTAAGGACAGGAGTAGAGACGGGTCAGGGTTTGGGCGTCTCGAGGTCCGGAGATATCGGAAGCTAAGCAAAAGTCCACCCGAAGGACTGGGTGGCAACCGTCTCCTAAAAGGAGTAGGTGAAAGGCGCGTTCTCGGGGGTGGGAACTTGCGCCGGTTCGACCTAGGGTTTCATGGAAATCCAAAGTCCGAACCAAGTCCTTAAGCCTAATATTGTATGTATATGTGCTTTGTGTTTGTGTATCTTGCAGGTACCAAGAACCGGAGACAAAGCAAGTTGATGGAAAATGGCTGTTGGGGGCGCCCAGAGCAAGGCATAAACCCAGACTTGGGTTTAAAACATGATTGGGGGTGCCCGGAATGATGGGGGCGCCCGGAGTAAAGAGGAAAATGCAGTTTTCGTGAAGTAAGCAGAATAGGTGTCAAGGGGGCGCCCCGAAGGTCCGGGGTGCCCGGGTTGAAACCTATATTTGCTGTTTGAGGTTCGAAATGTAGATAAGTGCTCAGGAGGGCGCCCGGGAGGTCCGGGGCGCCCTGGTCAAAGAGTTTATCACCTGCGGCGAGGTAGGCGCAAGGATAAGGTTTGACCGGGTTTATCGGGGCGCCCCCAACGTTCAGGGCGCCCCCAGGAGTGCTATATAAGGGGCTTCAACCCCTCTGCTTCAGCAACAACTTCCAAGAGTGATTCCAAGCATTCTGACCGACGACAACGCGCTAGAGACGAGGCTCTACGACCGGGAGGCTCCAGGAGGAAGTGCGCAGCACTTTGGAGGTCCAGCTCGGCCGAGCTTCAGACTTTGTCTTGTTGGTTTGCTTTTATTTAATTCCGCACTTAATTTTATTTATCTTTTGATTGTAAACTTGCACTGTAAGTTGGGTTTCTCCGCCTCCGGAAAGTCTGGGAAGGAGACCAATAGTGGACGGGCGTTCCCGTGCATAGGCCTTGGATGTACTGACCCTGAGGGGTCGGGAACCAAGTAAAAATCCTGCAGTGTCCCTGTGTCTGTTTATTTTCGTTCTGCTTTACTTTTCCGCTGCACTAACGCTCTGAGTCCAGAACGACAATCGAAAGTCTTACGAAGTTTCCGAAATATTTGAACGGTCGATATTCACCCCCCTTCTATCGACGGCACCGGTCCTACAATTGGTATCAGAGCCGAGCCGCTCTTTACCGGACTAACCGCCGACGGAGCAACGATGCCAGGAGTTGAGGGGGAGCCTAGTGGTGAATCAGGTACTTTTAATTTTAAAATGTCCATTTTTAAATTCCATGTTATATGCTTCACATGCAGGGAGAGAGGACACTACAAAAATCAGTGCCCTACTCGTAAGACTCGGTCCACACCACCGGCGGCAAAGGAGACACCAGCGCCAGGAGTCCGGAGGGACAAAAATCATATCAGATGCTTCAAGTGCGAGAAATACGGACACTATAAGAACAAGTGTCCAACGAAGGTACGTAAGATTTATGTTCCAAAAGTTTTACAAATTCCTGCACTGTCTTTAGATAATTTTCCTGATAAATTAGATTTACTGCACAATAGAATTAATATCTTGCATGTCAAATTAGAAAATGTAGTTATAACTAAAATATCAGAAATTAATGTTTAATTCAGAATATTAATTCAGTAATTTCTAAAATTAATTCTGATAATTTTACTACTGATAAAATTAATTCTGATAATTTTAATACTGATAAAATTAATTCTGATAATTTTACTGCAGATAAAATTAATTCTGATAATTTTACTGCTGACAAAATTAATTCTGATAATTTTACTGCTGATAAAATTAATTCTGATAATTTTAATGCTGATAAAATTAATTCTGATAAAATTAATTCTGATAATTTTAATGCTGACAAAATTAATTCTGATAATTTTACTGCTGATAAAATTAATTCTGATAATTTTAATTCTGATAAAATTAATTCTGATAATTTTAATGCTGATAAAATTAATTCTGATAATTTTAATTCAGATAAAGTTAAACCTAAGGATAAATTTGAATTCAATTTCGAAAACCTTAAGGATAATTCTAAGGATAAGTCTGAAGTTGGTGAAGATAATTCTGAGGATAATTCTAAGAATAATATTGAAGATAAAATTCTCCTAAATAATAACTTAATTATAGATAATCTTAAAGATTATTACAAAACATTAATTAGTAGCCCAAATTACTCCTCCTATTTTGAGAACACTAAAAGATATAATATTGAGGATGAGAAGGATATGAAACTATCTAAGATCAAGGCCATAATTAATAAAAATTACAAAGGTTCAAATAAATCTGAATTGTTAGAAAAATTTGAAAAGATAGATAAAGATGAAGCAGAAATTTTCGAAATAATGAAAATGATAAACTTAAATCCACAATTATTAATAAAACAAATTAATTCAAATAATTCAAAATAATTCAAATAATTAAAATCAAATTAAATCTTAATTAAATTCAAATTAAAATCAAATTAAATCTTAATTAAATATTAATTAAATTAATTAAATTAATTAAATCAATTAAATATTAATTAAATCAATTATATTCAATTAAATATTAATTAAATCAATTAAATAATAATTAAATCAATTAAATTCAATTAAATATTAATTAAATCAATTAAATCAATTAAACATTAATTAAATCAATTAAATATTAATTAAATCAATTAAATTCAATTAAATATTAATTAATTCGAATCAAATTCAATTAAATCCTAATTAAATTAAATTATCTTACTTCAAATTAATTCTAATTAAATTAAATTATCTTAATTAAAATTAATTCAAATTAATCAATTTCAAATTAATTTGAACTTCAATTAATTCTTAATTAACTTGAATCCAACTAACTCTTAAATAAATTAAACTTGAACTAAACTAAAATTTTACCCAAAACTATAACAATTAAAATTAATAACATTAAATATGTCAAAGTGGGTTGACATATTCGCGGGTTCACACGACATGTATCAAATCGGGAATTTGATACATTATTAGAAACTTAAATAAAATGATTGGACTTGTTTGACTCATGCATAATTGTCATGTCATGCATTTGCTACTTCTTCTAAATATATGACATGTCATTCATATTTAAATTTTATGCATATATTAGAATGGCTATAGGAAAAAGAATAATTGAAACTTGATCAACCTGGTATTGGGTGGCGGTGAGATGATAGTACGTTAGGGAAGCCAATTCTAATAAGATCAAGTACACTTGGTCTCTTTAGACTGGTGAAACTAGCCGAAGCTACCGATCCAAGACCCAAACTAGTTAGACCAGAATTTTTCAACAAGTAATTTTGAAATGAACTTTCATTAAAAGGCTTTGTCAAGGAAAGGGTTGATGATCCAATAAGGCTACGGCCAAAGAAGGCCTAGTGCCTCGCCAAGACCTGGAAGCCGATTTTTTGAAATTCAAATTCAAGTTACTTCTTGTCAAATTCAAATCTAACACAAGCTTCAATTAAATCTTAGAGTTAATAATAAATTAAGAAAAATGATTCAAGCATCTCACAATACACCTATAAGGCAACCATGCTTGCTGTATTGATACATCTAAAATGGGTGAGATGTTAAGGACTAATGAATTGAAAAATATTTTTCAAAATTGTTTTTCAAAATTATTAGAATAATTTCCTAAAAATATATTTTCAAAATAGTGCGTCAACATAATAATGTTTTTATGGAATTCATGCTTGTCTGATTGATTATACATATTATACATTTTTCAAAAGTATATCTTTTCAAAAATTATTTGACTCACTCAATTAGACACAAGCCTCTTAGGACAACACTAATGTTCCTTAAGGCACTTAGATAGAGTCAAACGGTATCGGGTACAGGGGGAGTGCTTTTTATTTTTTTTGGTTTTCAAAAACTGCACTTTAAACATTACTATCATTTGAAAAATACTTTTCGAAAACTGTGCTTTAAATCATTATTACTTGTGTTTTCAAAAAGGGTTTATATTGTAAAAATTATATGTTCAAAAATTTACCTGTTTCTTTGACTTTGATAAACCCTAAAGACACAGAGGAAAGGTCCACTTCATGATCATCAAGGACTCCTAGGATGTGTCAAATTTAGGGGGAGTCTGAGTCAAAAGAAGAATTTCAGAAAAGTTTTTTTGGTAATTATTCATTTTTTGTTAAATATTTCTTTTTAATCTGAATCAAACCTTAAGACTCAGAGGAAGAGTACTTGTGGTCAACAAGCTTCCTAGGACTGAGTCAAGTTTAGGGGGAGGTCAAATTAAAAGAATTATTTAATAACATGTTTTCATATCTTCAAAATCTTGCTAAAAATCTAAGTCTTTCAAAATACTATTATTCTATTTGTTAGAATTTGTGTGACTTATGAAATTATTCTTGAAATAATGTTTACTTGGGTTGGAGAATTTCCAGGACACTTAGGAAATGTCCTTGTAGTCAACAAGGTTTCCCAGGATGGTGTCAGACTGGAAAATAAACCAAGTCAAGTAAAATATTGGGTCTCCAAAAGTTCACACATTTTTCAAAATCCACTAGCATATATTTTCAAAAGTATTATTATTATTTTTTTTTGGCAAAACTCTGTTAATATTTACTTGAGTTTGAAAATTTTCCAAGACACTTACGAAATGTCCTTGTGGTTAACAAGGTTTCCTAGGATTGTGTCAGACTGGAAAAGAAACCTAGTCAAGTAAAATATTATGTTTCAAAAATCACTTATATTTTTCAAAGTCTCATCTTTTTCAAAAATAGTTAGTACTTGCAAAACATGCATAATATTTATATTTTCCAAAATAGCATTCTTTCAAAAATTATGCATTTTCCAAAAGTACTTAATTTTTCAAAAAATTCAATACATTTTTCAAAGGTGCTTATATTTTTCAAAAATTACATAATCTTTCAAAAGTACATAGCATCTTTTTCAAAATTATGCATTGTTTCAACAAAAAAAATGTAATATATCATTCAAAATACAATGCTTTCATAATTTGCACTAAGTATTTTCAAATAGAACCAAAGATCTTCATTGATTGGTGCAAGTTTTTTTTTTGTTTTTTTTATGTATGACAAAGGGGGAGAGGTGTGCTTAAGTTAGAAGTTGGAAAAAATTTTCCCCAAAGATAAAAAATGTAGTTTCAAAACTTATATCATTTTTTGTTTTTTTTCAAGGATAGTAAGTTAGCCCCTTTAAACCAATCTAACTTAAGTTATTGTCAAACATCAAAAAGGGGGAGATTGTTGGTGCAAGTTGCATCAATGATGTTCTCCTTTAAGTGTTTTAATGTTTGGCAATACACTTAAGTCAGTGATACAATGAACAGACAAAGGGGAGCAAAGGAGAAGTAAACTAAGCTGAAGAAAAGTCCTAGTTAATCTAGGCATCGAAACCTTAAGTCCCAGCGAAGGGCTGCTGGGCACCTAGCGAAGGGCTGCTAGGTATCGAAACCTTAAAACCTAGCAAAGGGCTGCTAGGCACCTAGCGAAGGGCTGCTAGGTATCGAAACCCCAAGACCTAGCGAAGGGCTGCTAGGCACCTAGCGAAGGGTTGCTAGGCATCGAAGACCTAGCGAAGGGCTGCTAGGCACCTAGCGAAGGGCTGCTAGGCATCGAAGACCTAGCGAAGGGCTGCTAGGCACCTAGCGAAGGGCTTCTAGGCATCGAAGACCTAGCGAAGGACTGCTAGGCACCTAGCGAAGGACTGCTAGGGAATAAAGACCTGGCGAAGGACTGCTAGGCACCTGGCGAAGGACTGCTAGGTAATGGAGTCTTGGTCCGAGGGACTGAGCAAATTAGCTGAGCGATGACTAAGGACAGGAGTAGAGACGGGTTAGGGTTTGGGCGTCTCGAGGTCCGGAGATATCGGAAGCTAAGCAAAAGTCCACCCGAAGGACTGGGTGGCAACCGTCTCCTGAAAGGAGTAGGTGAAAGGCGCGTTCTCGGGGGTGGGAACTTGCGCCGGTTCGACCTAGGGTTTCGTGGAAATCCAAAGTCCGAACCAAGTCCTTAAGCCTAATATTGTATGTATATGTGCTTTGTGTTTGTGTATCTTGCAGGTACCAAGAACCGGAGACAAAGCAAGTTGCTGGAAAATGGCTGTTGGGGGCGCCCCCAGTGTTGGGGGCGCCCAGAGCAAGGCATAAACCCAGTCTTGGGTTTAAAACATGATTGGGGGCACCCGGAATGATGGGGGCACCCGGAGTAAAGAGGAAAATGCAGTTTTCGTGAAGTAAGCAGAATAGGTGTCAAGGGGGGCGCCCGGAAGGTCCGGGGCGCCCGGGTTGAAACCTATATTTGTTGTTTGAGGTTCAAAATGCAGATAAGTGCTCAGGAGGGCGCCCGGGAGGTTCGGGGCGCCCTGGTCAAAGAGTTTATCACCTGCGGCGAGGTAGGTGCAAGGATAAGGTTTGACCGGGTTTATCGAGGCGCCCCCAACGTCCAGGGCGCCCCCAGGAGTGCTATATAAGGGGCTTCAACCCCTCTGCTTCAACAACAACTTCCAAGAGTGATTCCAAGCATTCTGACCGACGACAACGCGCTAGAGACGAGGCTCTACGACCGGGAGGCTCCAGGAGGAAGTGCGTGGCACTTCGGAGGTCCAGATCGGCCGAGCTTCAGACATTGTCTTGTTGGTTTTGCTTTTATTTAATTCCGCACTTAATTTTATTTATCTTTGGATTGTAAACTTGCACTGTAAGTCGGGTTTCTCCGCCTCCGGAAAGTCCGGGAAGGAGACCAATAGTGGACTGGTGTTCCCGTGCATAGGCCTTGGATGTACTGACCCTGGGGGGTCGGGAACCAAGTAAAAATCCTGCAGTGTCCTTGTGTCTGTTTATTTTCATTCTGCTTTACTTTTCCGCTGCACTAACGCTCTGAGTCCAGAACGACAATCGAAAGTCTTATGAAGTTTCCGAAATATTTGAACGGTCGATATTCACCCCCCCCCCTCTATCGACGGCACCGGTCCTACACCATGGAGCTCCTAGACTGGCCAGAGTACGAGAAAGTGAAGTGCGCCTCCTTCTGCCTAGCCGGAGACGCGCGTATGTGGTGGGAGCGTATCAAGATGAAACGCCCAATCAATCAGATGACCTGGGCTAGCTTTGAGGAAGAGTTCTTTAAAGAATTCTTCCAATGCGGGTCACCAACCGCCACTATGATGAGTTCACTGAATTTCGGTAGGGAAACCTATCAGTAGAGGAAGCCGTGAAGAGATTCAACAGATTGGCTCGCCTGTGCCCTGAACTAGTCAGCACTGAACGAGAGCGAGTCAGGCTGATGCTCAAAATGCTAAAGCCAGAAATAGCATTGAATGTGGTCAGCGGCGTCCATAGGCCGCAAACCTCAGAAGAACTAGTTAGTAGTGCTCTGATCACCGAGCACTACCTGAACAGCATGCAACAACAGAAGTCAATTGTGACAGAAAGCAAAGGCCAAGGCAGTTCAGGAACTCAGAAACCCCAGGGCCACACCTCTAACTGGAAAGGAAAGAATCACGGCAAAAGAAAGCAGTGGAACAATCCGAAAGGGGAGCCAGCCAATAAGCAAACCAAGTATCCCACTTGTTCCAACTGTGGGAGACAACACCTAGGGGTCTGCCGCAAGGGCACCAGTGGGTGTTATAACTGTGGTCAAGAGGGGCACATGGCCAAGCAGTGCCCCACCAAGAACAGCCTGCCTACTCCACAGCCTACTCAGTATGGAGGCAAACCTGCACAGCTACATCAGATGCAGGCAGCACTGGATGGCCCCCATATCAGTCAGGGCAGATTAGAAGCTCCATCAGCCACTACCAATGCACGGATCTTCTCACTGACCAGAGAGGATGTAGCGAATGCCTCGACAGTTGTGACAGGTCAGATATGTATTTTACAGCAAAATGCAACTGTCTTATTCGATACTGGGGCAACCCATTCCTTCATATCCAGGGCATTCGCAGAAAAGTTAGCTATACCTCCAGATGTACTCAGTGGTCAATTCTTAACCACCCTACCTTCAGGAGAGATTATGGCATCCACGCACTGGCTCCGTGCAGTGCCATTCAGTATAGCAGGCAGAGAGCTTTATGGTGATCTGATAGTGCTGGATATGACTGATTATGATGTCATTTTTGGAATGGACTTCCTAATCAAGTATGGTGCCTCCATAGAATGCCGTAAAAGGAAAGTCATATTCCAACCTGAAGAAGTAGTGCAGTTTGAATACATCGGAGAACCCAAGAGAAAGGCCAAGAAATTTCTCTCAGCTCTAAAAGCACAGAAACTGCTGGATTCAGGATGTACCGGATTTCTAGCACATATAGTCAATACCGAACAAGAGAAGGACCAAAAGCTAGAAGAGGTCCCAGTGGTATGTGACTACCCAGCAGTCTTTCCTGACGAGTTACCAGGCTTAGCGCTAGACAGGGAGATAGAGTTTGAGATAGATCTCATTCTAGGTACCAATCATATTTCTAAAGCACCATACCGTATGGCTCCAGCAGAATTAAGAGAACTTCAGGAGCAACTACAGGAGCTGCTCGACAAGGGCTTCATACTCCCTAGTCATTCACCTTGGGGAGCTCCCGTGTTGTTCGTGAAGAAGAAGGATGGGTCCATGCGCTTGTGTATAGATTACCGGGCCTTGAACCAAGTCACTATCAAGAACAAGTATCCCTTGCCAAGAATTGACGACTTGTTCGATCAGCTGAAGGGAGCAGCAGTGTTCTCAAAAATAGACTTGAGATCGGGTTATCACCAGGTGAAAGTTAAAGAAGGTGACATCCCCAAGACAGCTTTCAGAACAAGATACGGACACTATGAGTTTGTAGTTATGCCTTTTGGCGTAACGAACGCTCCAGCGACATTTATGGACCTCATGAACAGAGTGTTCCGAGAATATTTAGATAAGTTTGTTATCGTCTTCATCGATGACATTCTGATATATTCCAGGACTCAGAGGGAACATGTAGAACACCTGAAAACAATATTAGAAATTCTACAGCAGAGCCAACTCTATGCGAAATTCTCCAAGTGTGAGTTTTGGCTCGATCAGGTGTCTTTTCTGGGTCACATCATCTCCAAGGACGGTGTGATGGTAGACCCCAGCAAAATAGAAGCAGTAAGTAACTGGGTTAGACCGAAGAATGCCAGTGAGATCAGAAGTTTTCTGGGTCTAACCGGTTACTATAGGAAGTTTGTAGAGGATTTCTCCAGAATAGCCTCCCCACTGACAGCTCTTACCAGAAAGAACAGAAAGTTTCAGTGGACAGAGGACTGCGAGAACAGTTTTACAGAATTAAAGAGAAGATTGACTAGTGCTCCCATCCTGACTCTTCCAGAGACCACTGATAGCTTTGACATTTATAGTGATGCTTCTAAATTAGGACTTGGAGCAGTGCTGATGCAGAATGGCAAGGTTATCGCCTATGCCTCAAGACAACTCAAGGATTATGAGAAGAACTACCCTACTCATGACCTTGAGCTAGCTGCAGTAGTGTTCGCTCTCAAGATCTGGAGGCATTACTTATACGGAGCTCAGTGTAGGATTTTCACAGATCATCAGAGTCTAAAGTATTTCTTTACTCAGAAGGATCTGAACATGAGGCAACGCAGATGGCTTGAGCTGGTCAAGGATTATGACATTGACATCCTCTACCATCCAGGTAAAGCTAATAAGGTGGCAGACGCACTTAGCAGGAAATCTAGTGCCACCCTACTGGCTTTGCCTACAATGTCACAGCCCCTTCGGAAGGAAATATCAGAGTTCGGACTGAAAATTATAGTTGGGCGACTCTCCACTTTGACATTAGTGTCAACCTTGCTTGAAGACATCCAGACAGCACAGGATCAAGATCCTGACCTTCAGAAAATCAAGCAGGGGATAGCAGAATCAGAAAATGGGGAGTTTCGCCTATCAGATAGTGGGATATTGTACTGCGGTGACTGCCTATGTGTTCCGAACCAAGAAGAGCTCCGAAGGAAGATCCTAGAGGAAGCACATGGATCTCCTTATGTGATGCATCCTGGTTCCACCAAAATGTACCAAGACCTCAGGGGACGTTTTTGGTGGCCTGGGATGAAGAGAGACATCGCCAGATATGTCGGTACTTGTCTGACATGCCAAAGGGTCAAGGCAGAACATCAGAGACCAGGAGGAGTTCTGCAGCCTATCTAGATTCCAGAATGGAAATGGGAAGATATTTCCATGGATTTTATAGTGGGACTACCCAGAACAATGAATGGATATGATGCAATCTGGGTAATAGTTGACAGATTGACTAAGTCTGCCCACTTCCTAGCTATCAGGATCTCCTATTCCATGGAACAGCTAGCTCAGTTATACCTCAAGGAGATCGTCAGACTACATGGAGTCCCTAGGACTATCATTTCAGATAGGGACAGTAGGTTCACTTCGCACTTCTGAGAGTGCGTACAGACAGCACTAGGCACCAAACTGAAGTTTAGCACAGCTTTCCATCATCAGACAGATGGTCAGACAGAGAGAGTTAATCAAGTACTAGAAGATATGCTCAGAGCTTGTGCTTTAGATTTCAAGGGCAGTTGGTGCAGATACCTGTGCTTAGCGGAATTCGCCTACAACAATAGTTATCAGGCCACTATCGGCATGGCACCCTATGAGGCTTTATATGGGCGGAGGTGTAGATCTCCTATCTGCTGGTACGAGGGTGGTGAGAGGCAAGAGTTAGGCCTACAGACAGATCTTATAGATGATACTACCGTAGCCATACAGCAGATCCGCCAGAGAATAGAAACAGCTCAGAGCCGCCAGAAGAGCTATGCTGATACACGGCGCAGACCATTAGAGTTTGAAGTTGGGGATTCAGTATTCCTCAAAGTGGCTCCCATGAAGGGAGTAATGCGTTTTGGGAAGAAGGGTAAGCTAAGTCCCAGATACGTAGGACCATACCCCATCACTAGAAGAGTTGGCAAAGTAGCTTATGAGCTAGAGCTACCTCAGGAGATGTCAGCTATCCACAACGTATTTCATGTCTCCATGCTGAAGAAGCATATCCCAGATGCCACCCAGGTGATAGAGCCACAGACGGTACAAGTTCGCGAAGATCTCAGTTATGATAGTCGGCCTATTCAGATAATAGACCGAGCAGTTAAGAAATTGCGGAACAAGGAGGTACCATTAGTAAAAGTCATATGGCAAAATCACAGACTAGAAGAGGCAACATGGGAACCAGAGGACAGCATGAGGCAGAAATACCCAGAGTTGTTTTAAGTTCGAGGATGAACTTTTTATAAGGTATGGGGGATTGTAACGCCCGAAAATTCTCAAACCTAATTTTAGAAATATCCTAGAATTAATTCTGAATTTATGGATATTTTTATAGAATTTTTCCATGGACAAATAAGGCAAAAATGAATAAAAATAGAATGCAGAGTAAAAAGGCTTAAACGGGGTTTGACCCTTAGACCTATACAATGAGAAGAGAGTAGGCTTACCAAGAGGGCTAATCTATTTTCATTGAAACAGAATAGAGGGAAGGATAAATAATGTGAAGTTAGTTAAATTTTTCCATAAGTATAAAAGGGAAACTTAGGGTTTTTATATTCATTCTTTTCCTCACATTCTCTCATTGCCGACACCCCCTCTCTCTCGGCGATTTTCTTCCTCTCCCTGTCCCGAGTCTCTCTCTCTCTCCCTCACTCACGGCAGAACCAAAAAGGAGGTCCAAGGGCTTGTGTTGGGCGGATTCAAGAAGGAGGACACGCTAGGGGATCGTCTCAAGGAGTAGTCCGTCGTTAGAGCCTCTCCGAGACTCCAAGGATCTTCCCTCTCCTTAAACCCTACGCATTAGAGTTGTAAGAACAAGCGCAGGATGTAAGTATCCATCACCTGCAGTATAAGTAGTTTCGATTGATTTTTCGTATGCTTTATTTCCTTGTATGTATGTTTTACGATTAGGAATCGTAAATTATGAACAAGCACGTTGTACTACCCTTCAGTTTTGGGTCAAGGAGCACGTTATGTGTTTGTTAAATTGTTCAGTTCAGTTAATGCTATAGAAAGCATTAAAGAATAGAAATTCTTGCTTCAGTTTATGATTGGGACCAAAGTCCAACGGGATGGGCTCCTAGTTGCCCCTAGGTTTAGATAACCTAGTAAAAGCAAGAATCAGAAGAAAAAAAAAAGAAAAGTATAAAGGAACTATTTTATTTTCAGTTGGCATTGTACCAGACTTCGGTCCAAGGATGGGCTCCAAGTTGCCCCTAGGTTCAGATAACCTAGTATGGGATGGGCTCCTTAGTTGCCCCTAGGTTCAGATAACCTAGTAGAACCCTAATGAATTCGGGATTAGCTACCTCAGATTTATTAGGGATGCGCGCACAGCTAGTACATTGCCGGGCCCACAGCAGTTGATTATTATTTTCACCAACTATATGTATATAGTTTTCAGAAATTCATTTTTAGCATGTGGTGAATTTAATAATTAGTTTTATGTTAGTTAGTTTTAGTTCCGATTCAGATATGTATGTCATGCTATAGCTTAGTTTTCAGCTTCAGTTCAGCATAGGTCATGTGTCAGTTATATGCCATGACATTTTATGACATGTATTTTAGCATGAGCATAGCATGATTATTTATGAACACGAGCATGTATTTGTATGGCATGTTTTGAAAAGCATAACCTGAGATTTTATAGTTATGTGAGGCTAGATGGTACTTACTAAGCTTTATGTTTATTAGTTTGCATTTCCTTATACTGCAGATACAGGTAAAGGAAAGCACTAGTAGCGGAGGCGGCGGGCTTGATGCAAAGTGTGTGTGGCGATGGAGTTGGAATAAAAGTCTTCGGAACTTGCAAAGCATAGAAATAGTCTTTATTATGGTTCTTTTAGTTGTTCCGCAATAGGTTACGTGAACCATGTATGAACTTGATTGGATTGGTTATTTGTGGTGCCTAGCATACTTAAGGTAGTTTATTTACATGTTCTAATATTTGTTTGATGAATGTTGAAGGTCATGGGTTAATACTTGTGATATGGTAATTTAGATCCATGCTTAAGCTTTAGGAGTAGGAACTTGATACTTCTGATCTACATGCTAAATTCTTAGGATATGCTTGTTCTAAGATTAATGCACCATATAGAATGACATGTAGTAGCTAAGGATGCCTTTAGATATGGAAAATGATTAGTTCCAATAAGAAGTTGATACAAACTTGGCACATTCATGTTTATGCTTCTACATGTCGCTTTTATGATTTCTAAGTTGCTATTCCTGCTAGAAACCCTCCAAAACATGTATCAAATGCCCTAGAATCATTGTAGACCTGTCAGGAAGCTTAAATATGAATTTATGGAGCATTTGGTACGGAGTAGGTCGACTTTTGGCACATTCTGAAACTCTGAAATCTGGGTTCTCAGAACTACCAGTCGACTGGAAAAATACCAGTCGACTGGTGTCGGGCACAGAAACATTCTGTGGCCCGACTAGTCGACTGGCATATAGCAGTCGACTGGTGCTATGTAAAACAAAAAGGGGTGTAGAGCCGCTGGTTAGTGCTTTAGTCATGCAACGTAGAGGTTGGGGGATCGAATCCTGGCCAAGCTAATAAAATTAAAGTTTTTGTTTTATTTTGGCTGGTTAGTACTTTCAACATGATTATGAATTGTTAGTTCAGTAAATAGCAAAATAAGTTTTTTTTAAAATTCTCCCAGTTAGTTTAGCAATAAAAGAATATAATGATCAGTAGTAATCAGTTAGTCAGCCAGTTAGTAGTAGCGATCCACCTTAGAGCCATAGTACCAGAAGGCGGGTCGTTACAACAAAAGAGTATTCTTCAACTCAAAATAAGGAGTGATATGAACATGTGACTTGGAACATCTATATGAATTCTCTCTCTCTCTCTCTCACACACACACACACATGTTGAGGCAATCTGTGGTCCGGAGTGACCAAGTGTTTTGATGTTTGGGCAAAGGGTTTAAGTTAGGTTTTCCCTTGTATATAATATGTGTATGTTGAGTGTGCAGGTTGTACAGGTTTACACATATGGATTTGACTGGATGGCCTCGGTAGGGTGAAGGGTGGCATGGAGACAAGCTGGAGGCTTGTGTGCACCCGAGGGACCTTGGAGAGCAGGGACGATGAGCTGAGGGGCACGGACTTCGAGGCATGCGTGAAGGATGACATGGAGGCAAGCTGGAGGCTTGCGTGCATCCGAGGGACGGGAGCCGAAGATGAAGAGGGCGCGAAAGCAATAGTCGAGGCTGCTGAGTGAGGAGTCAGTCGAGTCGTGAGGGTACGAGTGCTGTGTGATTGTACTAGGGAAATCCTAGGGGTTGAGTACGGAGTGGAATGTACTCAGGAAGGGTAACCTTAGGTGGGTGAGTAGACCAGGACTGGTAGGTGGCTGGTGAGTTGGTTGAGAATTCGAACGTTGGGGTGCAACGGTCGAATTTCAGTGGCACCAGTCGACTGCCCTGGGGGCAGTCGATTGGTAGCGAGGGTTTCAGCCTGAGTCCTATTTAAAGAGGACTTCGTGGTGGCTGAGTTTCTTGACGAATCTTGTCTTGGTTAAAGGCAAGATAGTAGTCTTTGTGCTCAGTGCTTCGTTTGAGTTTGTGGCGAGGTTTCTCCACCCACAAGGAGCGATGAGAGCTAGCCGTAGGTTATTCGGGGATTGATCCACCGACGGATTCTTGGATTAGTCACCCGTCCGGGGTGGATACCAAGTAAATCTTCCGTGTTAGCATTGGTTAGTATTTATTTTATTATTTTTATTGTATATTCCGCTGTGCAACTAACCGTGTAGGAAGGAAGGGGTTCGAAAATCGCTATTCACCCCCCCTCTAGCGGACACGATCGATCCTACAACACACACATGCACCCTGTGTAAAAAGTTTCTCCCCCCAACCTCTTGCCTTCTCAGTCACCATGATTTACCTACTCCGTGTTGGTCCTGAGGCGGGTTGGCGAGGGCGCTGAGGGTGAATATTTTGGCTTTTTGACACACACACATGCACATTTCAGATTCTACCAAATAACTTCTTAGGTCATTGGTCTATATTGCTTAGGCAAATCCTTTCTTCTCAACCAACTACTTTTCCTGTCATGTGATGAAGGTGCATTTCTATTTGTTCTTTTTTTGTCATTCTTGATGCTAAATGTCTTTCACCTTACTATCATGCACAGGGTTTGGTGTAGGACTTATGCGTGATACTAATACCAATGGTTCATATTCAGTCATCTTTGGTTTTATTGGTACTTACACTTCTTAACTTTTTATTAAGCTAATTTCTAATATTTTATGATAGTTTTAATGTTTTTGGTTTTGATCTCATTTAATATCCTTCAATAAGCAATTATTTTTTGTTGTAGGAATACGGGTTTGGGAAACACCTGTTGAAAATTGAAATGGATATCAATGGAGAAAAATATTTGTCTTTTACCAAGATATGGAAGGATTTGAAAGTGTTGGGAAATCAAATGTTTATGATGATAGGTAATTTGGAAATTCGAATAATTTCTCCATTAGATATAGGTTGTATATTTATTCTTTTGGTGTTCTTCAGGATCTTTGCTCTGGCTACGATTATGAGCTTTGTGCTCATTTATAATCTCCCTGAGATGGTTTGTTCTTCATCTGTTGGAAATTTGATTAGCCTATAATGGGCACAAGTAACTTATTCAATCAACTCTTGATTATTTTATTCCTTTAGGAATGCAGTCTAATATCATTCTTTTTTGCTTTGATGGTTTCTATTGTAGATTCATGAGGCTAATGTATCTAGGTTATCATTTGCCATTGAAATTGCAGAAGAATTTTATGGATGGTCTAATTTTGGATTGCACTAAGTTTATTTTTTTTTAAATTAAGTTTTTCTGGGTTTCCCTTCCTGACTATTGCATGTTTTGCTGAACTTGTTACTCTTTGGAAAAAAGGGGTCAAGGTATTTATTTTACTTATTTATATTGATGTGTAAAGGGTCAAAATGTTGCTTTTGAGTCAGCTAAACTTTTGTGGCTTATCCACTAAGATTTCCTACATAAGTTCTCTTCTTTTCGTCAATAATATGCTAACTACTATGAATATAAGTTCATGAAATATTGGCATAAGGATAGTCATTCTACTTGCAACATGAGCCAAGTAAATTACAATAAGAGAGTAAAGTCTACTCTCTTGAATTAGAGTTTGCAAGTTTATGATCTGCACATATTTAATTATTTGCTAACAATAGTAAGTGTCTATGTTAGTATCATTGAGCATGATCTGGTAGATGTAAGTGATATTAACATTGTAGATTTCAGTAATTTGATAGGATCAATTGACCTAGGATAAATCATAGCATCATCAGCAGGAAAAGTAAGATAGTACTTTTGTTGTGTCTAAGCTTTTGCGCGACTTTAGATATTTGATTGTTAATTGCTCAATATTGCTTTATCATTTTTTATGGCTTTCCTACAATTTATCCCTTTTGTGCCTACCTTATATACTTTGTCTTTCAATATCAATAGATGCAGCAAATGTCTTACTTCGGTCTTTTTTTTACTGTAGATGCTTATTTTGTTCAAACAGAAGGAAAGTTAGTTAAAGAAATGATGAATGAAGCCCTTCAACATAGATTGTTCAAACAGAAGGAAAGTTAGTTCAAGAAATGATGAATGAAGCCCTTCAACATAGACCAAATAGTAGAGCAGTGTTAGCCCGTAGTCAATTGGTGTGTGATTGATATTTATGAGAATCTTACTTAACCTTGAAAACTTATATGCATCTTATTTTTTGATTTTTAGGTGACAAAAATATTGAGCAAGGGTTGAAATTCTTTGAATTGGCAAGGAATCCCAAGGTAGAGTGTGCGGAATGGGCGTTGCAATTACACCATCAAAAGTTAAATTATTGTTATGTAATAACTAGTTTGCTAGAGATTTCGTATCTTGTTTTGGATCTTCAGACCTTTTGATTTGGTATAATAAATAATAATGTTTTTTATTAAATTTGTGTGTGGATTAGATTTGTATTAAATTTGTATTAAAAATTTGGTTTATTGTATTCATTAATGAAATTAAATTTTTTTAATATAGATAAGAACATCAACAGCATACATTTGCACGATGTATATTAGAATATTAACAACATGCATTTATATGCTGTCGAAAACACATTTCATAGCTCACAACGCATGTCGCGGATAATAATATCCGCAGCGCGCAAAGTACATATGTGCGGCGTGCATTACGTGCTGCAGATTATAATATCTGTAGCACACTTTTGCGTGCTGCAGATAATCTAGGACTTTTGACAGCTTTTAATTATGCAACGTGAAGTGCGCGCTGCGAAAAGCTATTTTTGTTGTAGTGGAAGCTCCTGGGGGATATTAAGGCTTCCGGGTTATCAGAAGAGTTCAGAAAGGACCTTATCCAGCTCTCTAGGGAGCATGGGGGAGATGACGTATCCGGATGGTTGTCTCCTGCGCCAGCAAGCATCATCCTCTTTCGAGTCCTTGTTTTCCCCATGTTTTGGGTGGAGGGTGGTGTGTTGTGGGATATGTCATCAAGTGGGGAAGGACTGCCACCGCTGGCTTTTCACTTTCTTCTTTTCATTGAGAAGTTGCGGGGATGTCCCCCTTCCCCTGTTAAGACAATTCTTCTTTGCGTCTTTACACGCTCCAGGGAGAAATTGCAGTCACCGCCCCCCCCCTCCTCCTCTTTTTTCTGCCTCTTTACGGCGAAGATCGGGGGTATCCAGATGGGGTTGAACTACTCATGCGCCACCCTATGCATCAATCTTCATTATGGACCCCCCCCCCCCGAGGGCGTACCTGAGTGTTACTTCAGGAATCCATCTTCGTCTCAGACTGCTCGATGGGAGTACCCAGGCGGCTCATGTGTTACCTCAGGTGTCCGTCTGCATCCTGGACCACCCGGAGACTACTTGATGTGTCTTAGTAACTCACCGAGATGTATATCTTCATGAATTGTCTCATGTAAATAATTCTTTCCGAATACTTTTCATGTGTATATAACTGCCTTGTGTTGATATTTCACTGTTCTGTCGATTCTTCTGAAGGTGTATGCCTTGTTGTCTTCGTTTTGGAACCAGTTAAGTTCCTAGTGAAGCGAAGTAGTAGGGTCCAGGTTCGCCTGGTCGGGGGTGCCTACCCTGGACCACGCCGACGTGCCCCCGGTCATAGGCTACACCGCAGGGCATTAGGGTTTTAGATTAATCAGATGTAGGTCCCAAACCAAACCTAAGTACCCCGGGCGTCGGCTAGCCGACGAGGTATTAGGCTTTTAGATTACTTGGCCGGGCGCGTAGGTCCCGAACCAAGCCTAAGTACCCCGGGCGTCGGCTGACCATCTTCTTGAGCTCTCCTTTCCTTGGACATTTTGTATGGTAATGCCCTAGCACCCCGCATGTGAAACATCGAATGTTCCTTCTTTTCTTTTGAACTTCCTCATTCCTACAACTCACGTTAGATTTAAAGGAACTTGAAATAGGTTTAGATTTTACCTCCTTTTTACCTTTTGGACACTTATCTTTGTAGTGTCCCTTTTTGTGGCACCCAAAGCATCTAATGTGTTCCTTTTTCATTGCTTTGGTGGAGGTAGAGGCTTCTTTTTGTTCTTGTATGATTGAGGGTCTCTCCTCCCCCTCAATACTTGACGTTGATACTTCCTCTTCTTCTCTTGAGGAAGTTGATGATTTTTCACTTTCTAGTGCTCCTTCACTTGATGAAGTTGACACTTCTTCCTCCTCTTGGTCTTCTTGGATTCTTGCACTTGTTTCTTCGGGCTCCTCTACTAGATGAGCTTGTATAGGGGTCTTATGAATTTCTTCCAATTTATTCCACAACTCATATGCATTCTTATAATTCCCTGCATCACTCAAAATATTAGTAGGCAAAATATTAACCAGAATATTGATTACCTTCTCATTGGCACTTGCTTGTTATTATTGCTCCTTGGTCCAATACCTAGGTCGGAGCTTCTTTCCATGCTTGTCCTTAGGGGTCTCGAATGACTCTTCTAGCACCATTACGCACTCCCAATCCATGTCGAGCCACATCTTCATTCTATCTTTCCAATATGCAAAGTCTTCATGCTCGTATGGTGGTGGTGAGTTGATATTGTTGGAACCCGGATGGCTAGAGAGGGGGTGAATATAGCCAATCAATTGGACTTTAAACACTTATTGAATTTCTGCACTTCACTTTGTTAGTAGCACAGCGGAAGTATGAAAACAGAGTATGCAGAAAAAACAGGAAACAAAACAAACTAACACCACTAGCAAGATCGCTAACAAGGAGGGTTTACAAGGTTCGGGGATAACTTGCCCCTACTCCTTGGCGTGCCCTTAAGGTGGGCGATCCCTTGATCGTCGGCAGATCAAGCCCCGGTTAACACCGGATAGAAAGCAACCTCCTTCTCGGTGGAGAAACCTCTCCACAGCGTTTCAATCAAGGATATAGTTTTAAGCACAATGAAACACAAGGAAGATCTTACTTAGCACTTAGCAAAGACAAGAACACAGCAGGCTTCTCCAAGCTCCACCCAGCGACGATCTCACGCAAGAATCCCTTTCTCCATGTCTTCTCGCTGTTGGACTTTAAGCCTCTTGTTCCTTCCTCCAAGTGCTCAAGCAAGGGATGGTTGCTTCTCAGATCTCAACGGCTTGCTTAGGAATGATGGAACAGCAAGAACACAAGCACACAGCAAGCCCCAAAAACTTCACCGCAATACTGATTAGCAGAGTTGTTGAAGACTTCTCGCAACCGGCGCTTAAGTCTTCTCCACACAGCTCCAGGTCACCATCCCACAGCAGCCTCCAGCTGCTCTCCTGCAACCACCAGCCACCACTGAGCCCTTCTAGACCTCCTGAGCTTCCCTCAGACCAGCCCCAGATAGAAGCTCCAGCCAGCGCCAGCGCCCGTTGCAACCTGGGATGGAAAACAGACAAACCTGCTCCAAGGAAAGACCACCATTGACTCTCCTTGAGTGTTTGAATCCTTCCCTGTCACCTGCAGCTTAATCAGTGGGTCAGAGCAGCATATCAAGCAAGAAATTAAGGATCAGAGATCAGGCCCAGTGTATCAGATATGCTCAGACGCGATCAGAGCGTCTGACAATGTAATTTGAATTAAAGTGATCGGTCACCGGACCGATCCAGGGCTCGTGGGTCGGTCACCAGACCGATCCACCGCTTTGTTGGCACTCCCAGCTCTCGCGGCAACACAAGCCTGATCGGTCACCGGACCGATCAGAGTGAAGCCTGATCGGTCACCAGACCGATCAGAGTGAAGCCTGATCGGTCACTCAGACCGATCAGGTCTGATGAACAGTAATCCCGGAAATCAGATCCTAAGTCTTTGATCGGTCACCGGACCGTTCAGGAGCTGATCCGCGGGGGAACTCAACTCACTGTTCACTCCCTGATCGGTCACTAGACCGATCAGGAGCAAGGCAGTGAGGAAGCTGCCTGCTCCCTGATCGGTCACCGGACCAATCAGGAGCCAAGCAACAAGGCAACAGCCTGCTCCCTGATCGGTCACCAGACCGATCAGACATCGCTGGATCGGTCACCAGACCGATCCACTAAGGAGCAGCGTGTCAACCTCCCTGATCGGTCACCAGACCGATCCAGAGACGCAGACCTAGCCTTCCAAGCTAGGATTTTTCCATCTAACCCTCCAAGTTGGGACTTTTCACCTAACCCTCCAAATTAGGACTTTTCACCTAGCCCTCCAAGCTAGGACTTTTCACCCAACCCTTCCGAGTTAGACCTTTTCCACACCTAGCCCTCCAAGCTAGGATTTTTCACCTAACCCTCCACTTGGGACTTTTCACCTAACCCTCCAAGTTAGAACTTTTCACCTAGTCCTCCAAGCTAGGACTTTTCACCTAGCCCTCCAAGCTAGAACTTTTCACCCAACCTTCCGAATTAGGACTTTTCACCACCTGGCTTCACTCACCAGGACCCGGCTTCACTCACCGGGATTTCCAACACCCGGCTTCACTCACCAGGACCCGGCTTCACTCACCGGGATTTCCAACACCTAACCCTCCAAGTTAGGATTTCAATCATCCCATGCCTAATCCCCGATCAGGTCTTAATCATAATCAGAATCATAATCAACCTAAACTAAAATCGGTGTCAACACCAAAACAACAATCAGGGCCAGACTGCATCAACAATCTCCCCCTTTTTGTTGTTTGACAATCCGATTTTAAGTTTAGGGATTCTCAATCAATTTCCTCAAATCCAGAATCATAGGGGAATCAGGATCCTCCCCCTACAGCATATCAATCCTAAACTTTCCCAACCACACTCTCCCCCTTTGTCGAACATCGAAAAGGGTCTAGAGGGGCTGTTAAGTTTAACCATACTCCCCCTCAACCCTAGGGGTATCCCAAAACAATAAAGATTTGATTGATTTTTGATAAACATATGAACACATATGACAAAAATAGGGCATGATAAATCAAGCATATGTATCATATGAACATGGCATCATAAGCATGAACATAGCGATATAGAATGAGGCAGATAGACAGATAGTAATCATGGGAACACATATAAGCCAACATCCTAAACATGATAAAAAATACATGCAAAATAACACCATTCAAGCTACTAAAGAGCATAAGATGGCAAGAGATACATCAAAATCAGTCATAGTGGTAATACATAAAATATCCAGACAGATAATTAGATGCAACTCAGTGCATCAAAACCAAATAGATGCATACCAATGCACCAAAGTCAAAGCAAGTGTGGCACAAGGCCATAAAAGTCAAGTCACAGGGCATACAACCCAATAGTCATACAAGCTAAGCAAACAAATAGACAAATCCCAACCCGAGGCAGAGGACATCCAGACTCAACTATCAGCGGGGGGGGTCGTCATCCTGCATAGGATCATCCATCGTGATGTCGGCAGGAACAGAGGACCCTGGTGCAGTACTGGCAGAGGGCGCAACTCCAGGGAATGTGTGCTGGCGCCACTCATCGTACCATGTCTGCTGTAAAGTGCGAGCTCCAGAAACGTCGGTCTCGATCGAGGTCAGTTTGCTATCGATGGATCGGAACTGTGATCGGATCTTCTCGCGATAGACCTCCCGCAAATGAAAATCATGCTGGATGGTCTGATCCAGCTCTGAGAGCTGCCAGCGCAGATCTGGCTCGGGCTCATCGTCGTAATCAGCAGCAGCATCGGCTGGCGCCTGAACCTGTGGACCTCCCCTCGGTAGCTCACCAAGAACCCTACCATCCTTCCAAACCAACGCCTGATCGTGCTCCCGAACAATGATGCCGGACTTGGCAAATGCCCGTCGGCCAAGTCTGCAATCTTATTTCACCATGGGCATGGTCCTGCCCTTGGTGACATCAACACCTACTGACATAAGCCAATCGGTGATGACATGACCAAATGGCATGTAGACCATGCGGCGACTCAGCTCGCGATAGGATAAGATGGACTGGAAGATGCTCTCCATGATATCGAAGTCCAAATGGCAGTGTATGCCATAGAGCATCAGGCAGTGATAGGGTCGGATCTCAATTAGAGGCTTGGAAGTGATTGGTAGGATACAATTTGTGATAATCTTGAACAAGATGTAACTAGTGGGAGAGAGACGAAGTGCTGCAAAGGTAGGAAAATCAGGGCCCAGCTCATCGAGACCAGCTGGGCGGGGATGACCGAAGAAATACTGATGGATACCATCGGGAGTAACATCCGTAAAAGGTGCCAATAAAGGATCAGGAAGCTCGGGGTAGATCGAATACAGGTTTGGTGATCGTCGACCACCAAGATACTCTGCTAAAATCTCGTAAGAGAAATCAAGGTTCCTCTTGGCGACTCGAGTGGTGAACTCGAAGCCCCCCTGAGGTCCTTGCTGAAGATTGTTGTAAAATTCGGAGACTAGGTCATAATTGATAGGTCTCTCCAGAGAGAGGAGGAAACCAAGGTTGTAAAAAGTGACGATCTCCATGATGAGGGACAATACTCAGTCAGGAAAGGGACATCTATCGATCGGCAGGGTAACACCATAAAGGTCATTGATTGGAAAGCCTGCTCACAGGCGGCATTTGGAAAGCGAGAGCTCGAGGAAGGCTGAGGCCTTCTGGAGGGCGCAGATAAGGAAGGGGCTTTCCCCTTCGCGCTGCCCTCTGCGGGTTCTTTACCCTTTGATGATTTTCTAAAGATTGGAATTGGTCATAACACCAGATTTGATCAAGAGAAGTGAATCGAATCATGATATAGGTTAAGGTTTGATCAAAAGATAAGATGTAATCAAAGACCCAATCAGAGAACATTGTAACGCCCGACCTTATATCTACCCTAAAGGCGGGGTTACGGGTCCATACTTACATATCATTATATTATCTTGGCATGTATATCTAAAGAAAACAGTTACAATACAAGAAATGTAGTAAGCATGCTTATTGAAGACTAATTTACCAAGCAAGGTTTTTCGTTTCTTTTATATCTACATGCATTTACAACCTAATAGGAAGATCATTTAACACACTATAGCATGGAATCTCAAGTAAGAATATAGCAAGAGTTATCTAGTCTTAGATACATGCAAAAGAGGCATTCATAAGAAACAGAAACTAGTAAATATCTAGCATTTTACTTAGCATGCATACTACAAAATTTAAACATTAATGATAGTATTATCTAGCATGACATAGGTTCCATATCCCTAACTTAATCACAGTTGAGTA
This sequence comes from Boesenbergia rotunda, assembly GCA_024364735.1. Taxonomy (NCBI): domain Eukaryota; kingdom Viridiplantae; phylum Streptophyta; class Magnoliopsida; order Zingiberales; family Zingiberaceae; genus Boesenbergia; species Boesenbergia rotunda. Next base: position 699,224 of record JAGFNQ010002737.1, on the reverse strand, counting down.
GTCATGATCATCACGCATTCAGAGTATAGCAATACAATTTCAATCTTTCATTGGAAGCAGTTTAGATTCTAGACAAAAACAAGGTAGATAGAATCTTTCGTCCTTTCCGAGCCATCACCACACACATCCTCTAGCCTTCCCTCTGCCTCTTCCTTAGTTCGAGTATTTCTTACCGCCATCTGCAGTATAAGAAACAACATGAACTAGTAAGCAAAACATGCTTAGTAAGAATCCGGGCCTACTCGCAAAACTATATCGATACATCATATCATGTACTCAGTAATCAAGATAGAACAAGATTATAAGCATCATAAGCATCTCATCAAAGCATCATAAGCATCACATCAAATATTTCTAAGTATTTACAGAACAAGATCATCACATAATGGGAAAAATATGCTTTTCAAAAAGTTCCATAAAGGTAAGTACTTAAAAATACATATCATCCTCTAGGGCCCAGTTGTAGTACCACATCATGCGCGTTCCCTAATAAATTGGGGTAGCGAGCCACCAATCTAATTAGAGCAGGACCCTTCCGTCCTACCAATGCCATGACCTTCAGTTAACATGCACATTGGATTTGTTTAACGACCCCCTTCCGAGTCGGGTACACAACTTTCAAAGTAAAGTAATTTATCATGCAATTACTCATATATGTATATGCCTAAGGGTACTCTTAATCACTTCTCAAAGGGACACACCACACATTCGGGTGCTCTTGATCCCCTAGGGACACACCACGCATTCGGGTGCTCTTGATCCCCGTTTCAATAGAGTATCCTTTTTTTTTAAGCATATTATCAACCACATCTCATCCACATCATGCTCATGTCATAAGAGTGCCCCATGGGCTATAAGGCATGCTTTTATACCTAACAAGATAGGTCACATACATTATACACATATCATATAATTAATAGCATGCTTCGTGATTTCATTAAGTACTTCCCAACCCTAGGGTTGGCCGAAAGTCACATGTAAGGGAATTTCCTTTTTTTTCATCCAATTAAAGCATACCTTCATCACGTATATATCCCTATCATGAATTCTATTAACATGGCCTACATTAGAGGTAATTGACCTTCCCTAAGCTAGGGTTCCATGTTGGGGCCGAAAGTTGCAAGTGAGGGATTTGGTTTTCCAATCAAGCATTCATTCAAGCATTTCTACAAACACCTCAAGTACACTTCATGCTAACAATTGAACCATGGTTTAAGCCTCAAGTGGGGTTAGCATCCACTAACCCTAAATTACAAGGAGTTGGCCGAAACTTTGTAGGGTACCAAACCCTAATTTTGTCCTTCCAAAAATTTGGAAACATCACATATGAGTATACCCTAAGTCTTAAGGGTTATTTCATGTATTGAAAAGTTGCCACACCCCTCCTTTAGGAAGTGGCCGAAACCTATACAAGGACAAACCTAGGTTTTGTTCTTGACACCATGAAGAAAAATCCATCCACATTTATACCCTAAGTTTCTAGGAATCTCCTCATGCAATAAGAAGTAACCAAGCCCTACTTCATGGTGGTGGCCGAAAGTCTTATAAGGGAGAACTCCCATTTTCCAAACAAGAACACAAGGAATTCATGCACAAACCATTATACTGCAGGCGAGAGGATACTTACATCCTAGCGCTGGAATTTAATCTTCTTTAAATCGTAGGGTACCCTACACTAGAAGGGTATGTGAAAGCCTTTTTCTTCAAATTTTCCTCTAAGACTCCTTGGTCATGGTAGAAGGCAAAGACACTTGGCTTCCCTCCTTGCAATTGCCCTAGGGTTAGAACCCTTGAATGAGGTTTTCGAAAATGGAAGAAGAGAAGAGGATGAAGGTGGTTTCGGTGGAGAAGGAAGAAGAAGAAGAGAAGAAGAGGAAGTTATTCCAACTTCCCTTATTTATACTTTTCTCATGAAAAGACATGTCTCTTCACTTCCCTAGCTTTTAACAAGCATGTTCCCTTTTCCTTCTACATGAAATATTGCTTGGTTCATTGGTTATGACATGGTGAGTGCAACTAGGAGGTTCAAGGTTCAATCCTTGCTTCCTCCTTTCTAGCTCTTCTTTTTATCACAGTTTGCACTAACCCATATCAAAGCCCATTAAGCCAAGCCCATCATGAAATTTCATACTATTAATAATATTTCATGAATCTAATATTTCATGATAATAATATTTCATGAATATAATATTTCATGATAATATTTCATGATAATAATATTTCATGCATATACTATTTCATGATAATATTTCATGATAATAATATTTCATGAATATAATATTTCATGCTAATATTTCATGATAATAATATTTCATGAATATAATATTTCATGCTAATATTTCATGATAATAATATTTCATGAATATAATATCTCATGCTAATATTTCATGATAATAATATTTCATGAATATAATATTTCATGTATTCATGACATTTCATAACATGTGATTGCATGAAATTTATATCATTGCATTATAACCATTTTCATACATTGTCATGATTTTACATTGACAAATTTGGGGTGTTACAATCCTCCCCCTCTTATAGAAAGTTCGTCCCGAACTTTAAAATAGTTCTGGATACTTTGATCGCATCGTATCTTCCTGTTCCCAGGTGGCTTCTTCGAACTGCTTGTTCCGCCACAGAACCTTCACTAAGGGTATTTCCTTGTTCCTTAGCCTTTTAACTTCCCAATCGAGGATCTGGATCGGGCGGCGTTCGGAACTCAGGCTCTCCTGTTCTTGCACTGGTGGGGGTTCTATCATTTGACTCGCATCAGGGGTACACTTTTTGAGCATCGACACATGGAAGACGTTGTGGATAGCCGCCATTTCTGGCGGTAGCTCCAGTTCGTAGGCCACCTTGCCTACTCGTCTCAAAATCTGGTAGGGTCCCACGTATCGCGGACTCAGTTTCCCCTTCTTTCCGAATCTCATCACCCCTTTCATAGGGGCTACCTTCAAGAATACCGAATCCCCAACCTCGAACTCAAGTGGTCGACGTCGTTTATCGGCGTAGCTCTTCTGCCGACTCTGAGCAGTCTCTATCCTCTGGCGGATATTCTATATAGCCTGAGTGGTCTCATCAATAATATCGGTCTGGAGTCCCATCTCCCTCTTTTCACCACTCTCATGCCAGCATAAAGGAGATCTGCATTTTCGGCCGTATAGTGCCTCGTACGGTGCCATCCCGATAGTTGCCTGATAACTGTTGTTATAAGCAAACTCTGCCAGGCTCAGGTATCGACACCAGCTTCCCTTGAAGTCCAAGGTGCAAGCTCGTAACATATCTTCTAGTATCTGGTTTACTCGTTCAGTCTGCCCGTCAGTCTGGGGGTGAAAGGCTGTACTGAACTTCAGCTTCGTGCCAAGGGCCTTCTGCACGTGTCCCTAAAAATCAGAAGTAAATCGACCATCTCGGTCAGAGACGATGGTCTTGGGAACCCCGTGTAGTCGGACAATCTCCTTGACGTACAGTTGAGCCAGCTGCTCAACTGAATAAGTCATCCTGATAGCCAGAAAATGCGCGGACTTGGTCAGTCGGTCCACAATAACCCATATACTATCATATCCATTCGTAGTCCGAGGCAGCCCTGATATGAAATCCATAGATATGTCCTCCCATTTCCACTCGGGAATAGGTAGAGGCTGCAGAACTCCCCCAGGTCTCTGGTGTTCTGCTTTGACCCTCTGGCAGGTCAAACACATGCTAATATAATGGGCTACATCTTTCTTCATGCCGGACCACCAAAATTTGCCCTTCAGATCTTGATACATCTTGGTAGACCCAGGATGCATCGCATAAGGTGTTCCGTGAGCTTCTTCGAGTATCCTCGTCCGTAAATCGGAGTCGTCGGGAACGCATAATCGATCCCAGAGATATAAAACTCCGCTATCGGAAATCCGGAATCCCTCGTCCTTGCCTTCAAGAATCTCTTGCTTGATTCTCTGAAGACTCAGATCAAGATTCTGCTTCTCCAGAATACCATCAAATAATGTCTGCGCAATCTGTAGAGTAGAAAGCTGTCCCGATATAATCTCGATTCTGAAATCCATAATCTCTTCCCCTAAGGGTCGTGACAATGCTGATAAAGACAACAATGCGGCACACGATTTTCTACTGAGAGCATCAGCTACCTTGTTGGCTTTTCCCGGATGGTACAAGATCTCACAGTCGTAGTCCTTGACCAACTCGAGCCATCGGCGTTGTCGCATATTCAGGTCTTTCTGGGTAAAGAAATACCGCAGACTCTGGTGATCAGTAAAGACCTTGCACTGAGTGCCATATAAATAATGCCTCCATGTTTTCAGCGCAAAGACCACCGCTGCTAATTCCAAATCATGGGTAGGATAATTCTTTTCATGTTCCTTTAATTGTCTAGAGGCATAAGCAATTACCTTCCCATTTTGCATAAGCACAGCTCCGAGTCCAAGTTTGGATGCATCGCTGTACATATCGAAACCCGTATCACTTTCGGGAAGAGTCAATATAGGAGTGCTAGTCAGCCTCCTTTTTAGTTCAGAGAAACTCTTCTCGCATTCGTCGGTCCAGATATATTTCTTGTCCTTCTTAGTCAGAGCTGTCATAGGAGCCGCAATTCGAGAGAAGTTCTCTACGAATTTTCTGTAATATCCGGCTAGCCCCAGAAAACTTCTGACCTCGCTGGCATTCTTGGGTCTGGACCAGTTACTTACGGCCTCAATTTTGATCGGGTCGACCATCACTCCGTCCTTGGAGATGATATGTCCCAAGAATGATACTTGATTCAGCCAGAACTCACATTTCGAAAATTTAGCATACAGTTGTTCTTTCTGAAGAATCTGTAATACTATACTCAGGTGCTTTGCTTGCTCTTCGGAAGTCCTCGAATAAATAAGGATGTCGTCGATGAAGACGATCACAAATCTGTCGAGAAATGCCGAGAAAATCCTATTCATAAGGTCCATGAATATTGCCGGAGCATTAGTGACTCCAAACGGCATCACTACGAACTCATAATGTTCGTATCTCGTCCGGAAAGCAGTCTTGGGTATATCCTCATTCTTCACCCGGACTTGGTGATAACCAGACCTCAGATCGATCTTAGAGAAAACCGTAGCTCCCTTTAACTGATCGAACAGGTCATCTATCCTGGGTAGAGGATACCTGTTCTTTATCGTCACATTGTTTAATGCCCGATAGTCGATACACATACGCATCGACCCGTCCTTCTTTTTGACGAACAGTACGGGAGCTCCCCAGGGGGAATGACTAGGGCGGATAAGTCCCTTGTCGAGTAGCTCTTGTAGCTGTCCTTGCAATTCTTTCAATTCAGTCGGCGCCATTCGGTATGGTGCTTTTGAGATGGGGTTAGTACCAGGAATCAAATCAATGGCAAATTCAACATCTCTTTCAGGTGCTAACCCTGGTAAGTCATCGGGAAATACCTCTGGATAGTTGCATACGACTTCGACGTCTTCTAGCTTCGGGTCCTCTCTAGGACGAGTATCAACTACATGAGCTAGAAATCCAGAACATCCATTCTCTAACATTTTCCTTGCTTTCAGAGCCGATAAGAATTTGTCAATCTTCTTCTTCGGCTCGCCGATAAATTCAAAGAGAATCCCCGTCTCGGGTCATCTGATAACCCTTCGTTTACGGCACTCGATAGAAGCGCCGTATTTATTCAAGAAATCCATGCCCAATATCAGATCATAATCGGCCATATCAAGCACTATCAGATCGCAGTAGAGTTCCCTATCTGCGATGCTGATCGGTGCGGCCCGCAGCATTTGGGTAGAGGGCATCACCTCTCCCGAGGGCAATGTAGTCACATGATCAATATTGGATAAATGAGATTTTATTTTATTCATTCTTATAAGTCTACATACAAACTAGTCGACTCAGTGAGCAAGATGGGCTGCCGTGATGCCCAACATAAAGAATAACATAGCGACACCTACTATCTCCTCGCTCATCACCCTCTGATCCGCCTCCGGATCCTCAACTATTCCCATCGGGTCCTCTTCTTCAACCTCGAGAATTTCCTCGTCCGCTTCAAGGTCTTCCTCGAACATCTCCAGCAGCTCTGGATTCTCCTCGAAGAGTTCGGGGTCCTCCTCGAACGGCTCAGGGTCCTCCTCGAAGGGCTCGGGGTCCTCCTCGAAGGGCTCGGGATCCTCCTCGACGGGCTCAGGATCCTCCTCAGGATCCTCCTCAAAGGGCTCAGGATCCTCCTCATAGGGCTCGGGATCCTCCTCATAGGGCTCAGGGTCCTCCTCGGACTGCTCGGGGTCCTCCTCCGAGTCTCCCAGGTCCGCTGGGAACTCATGGCGGAGGAGCTGCCTGCACAACCCCGTATAGGGCATCCGGCATCTGTGCTGTCCCCAGATCTGGTGTGCCACCTCTCTTGCCCGGTTGGGCAAAGAACGGAGTAAGGCTCCGATCCTATGACCGTCCGTGGCTGGAAACCCTTCCCGCTCCAGTTTCCAGAAGAGCCGATCTAGGAATCCTATGGTGCCT